>APFE031222219.1:0-59053 GCA_000404065.3 Pinus taeda
TTTTGAAAAGTTATCCCGGTATCGCCAATTTTCAGTTAAAGGGAGGTCCAAACAGCTTAATCTTGGTCTCCCTAGGTTTAAATTTCCTGTTTTAGAATATAGAGAATGTAAATCTGTCCAAAAAGCTTAATCTTGGCAGATTCTTAGATAGGTAGAGAAGCAGAGGAGCCCAACAGCTTAATCTGGGCCCTTGGAAGAAGGGTAGTATGTAGATAGGAAAGCATGAAAAAAGAAAAATTGAAATGATGGGTTTGCAAGTCTAAGTGCACCCAAATAAAAAGAAGAAAAAATGTTAGGTAAGTAGGCTGGGTAGGTAGTTTTGAGGTTGCTGAATCTTGATTGCTGATCAGTTCCAGGTTTCCAGGTGTCATCTCTACTCAGGACACAATCACCAGGCAATTCTATGCGAGAAACTCAAAAACAGGTATAACTAACTTCCTTTCTCCATCTCCCCCAATCATTAACTAACTTCCCAAAAAGAGGTCAAGATCTGCTTGATACCTCCTAAAGTTTCATCATTTCCATATCATTAGCTTGGGTGAAGATCTGCTTTGCCCAAAGATATTCCATATTTTCTCTAAAAAGTTCTATCCCCTCGTAACAGCCTAACATCTCCTGAACTTAGCACTTTCTCACCATCTCCATATTAGCCACTAACATTATTATTTAGCTCCCTATATTTTCCCATCCCCCTACTAAAATTATGTAAATCATCCCCTATGTAAATATCCCTCCCCCTAGTTGAAAAATAACCATAAGTATCCCCGGGAATTGCTCAGTTTACCTGAAACTTAGCAAGAACCCTCACGCTGCCCCTTGAAATCATCTTCCGAATACAATGGACTCCTTCCAGAGTATAAAATCCCTTTTCAGGTTATCGGGCTCCTTCCGAAGCCTCAAAAGCCTTTCAGACCCACTTACTCACCCCTTCCGATCGCAATAAACCTCTCGCCAACTTCCTTAACACTCCGCAGAACCTAGAAAACCAGCTCGCATCGCAAGATCGCAATATTCTCTCCACGCAATTTATGACCCATCCATCATCACCCGACGCGATATCGCGATATCGGCGATCGGCGGTCGCAAGCGCCAAATGTCCAACTTAAAACACCTTCCCATTGCCGATGTGATATTGCGATCGCATCAGAGAAGTTCATCACATGGCCTCCAAGTATAAACACCCCACCATGCCACTTCTGTACCAGGGACCCACCGTAGTCTGACGTCATCCGCCGTACTGCTGACGTCAGCAGCCAGAAAGCTAGAAATTCGTGCAGGAAGAAAAATCGCACTTCGGAGCTCTAGAACAAGAAACAGAGGCAGTTTTCGATGCACGATTAGCGCGAAGCGCTAATCGCGCATCGCTACGGGAAATAGGCCGTTTCGGGGAATCTTTGGGGAATATTTTGATTCCTTGGCCCGTTTTGCGTCGAAAAAGCCCGAAATCGCCCGATCGTGCCAAATTGATCCGGTTTAAATACAGCAGAGGACCAATGACAGAGATTAAAGTGTATCAGATCAAATCATCAGGAAACAAGCGTGTCAAAGACTATCAGCAGGCGACGGAAATCATCAACGTAGCGGCAAAGAGTATCAGCGAAAGATCTTAACAGTGGTCCAAAGCAGGTGAACATTTAATACCTTCCAGCAAAGTCAGAGAAAGAGGGCGAGCCACTTAAAACCCTCTAATCGTAAATTATTGCACATTGAACTCGCACCAGATCAGAACTACAGATCCCAAAGTACAGTCATTCCAGCAGTACCGCATCGATCCTCCAAGGGTCACATTGCACTCTTTCTGATTCAGTTGCCTCTAGCGCAGCCAAAAGGACTTACCTGCATTTAATTCCAGCAACACTTAGATTTTAGAAAAGCTTTTCCAGCAGACCTGTTTAGGTCAATTGTAATGATGACTTTCTGATATTTTGCTTATATATACCACCCTGAACAATGTAGTGAGGGGTTGGTAGGTTGGTTAGTTAGTGAGTCAAAGACATTACTTAATTTTCTTCCCAGCATTTTCTCCAAGCAAAGACCCGCACTGTAACTGTCATACTTTCTATAATCAAAGATTGTTGAAAGCGTGGATTTCGAAACTGCTTGATGTGTTTAATTGGCCAAGGAGTGATTACGGAATTCTTGTGCTTCTACATGATTCAATAAGTGTTTCTCACCTCTGTTAGTTTTCATGATTTTTCCACCGTTCCGCCAACTAAATTGCAGGAAAAAAGAATAGCTTAAGATTTGTTTCACTACACCTTAAGTTCAATTTCTGCATTTTTCTATGTTTTCATCAAAAATAGCTATGGGCATGCATACTTAAATGATATTTTCTACGCTGTTTCTTTCACATATGAATGAGAATTTAGGAATTATTAACTGCTCCTAGATCACCATTCATCCACTTCTCCTCTTTTTCAGTATGATGAAATGATTCTCCTTTGCCTTTCATCTCTGATTTCCATCATTTCATCCCTTTGGTAGAGTGTTAATTGTATCATGAGTGGCTATCTCGCTCCTTAATCTTCTTGTGATCAAGAAGACGCAATAGCAAGCCTTAATCCATGACTCCACGCCCAATGGTTTGAAACTTATCACACCTTACCTTGCCTCTTTGCTTGAGATTTCTACCTTCCATCCAAACTCATACAAAAAACCCCTGAGCCAAAAGCTAGCCTAAAATCATCAAAGAAGTTGAATCATTAAGAGAGAGCCCTCTCTAATTGCAGGTGGGCTAGAACCTGCAATCCAAAGATTGGTTTGTGGTTACCTCGGCCGTATCCCTGAAAAGGAGCCTAGGGACAACCTGAGTGATAACATAATGGTGACTCCACTGGGGACCTCCTCAGATAAATTCATTAAACCAGTCTGCAACCCTGCAGAGGAAGAAACCAACCTGTAAAGGTCTCGGCCGACCTATGTTGTTGCGATTTTTAGAAAAATTCCCAAAAAATATATTAGAAGCTGGCTCCTAAGAAGCAAACGCGTAATACACGATCAAATCCTGATCCAAATAGCCTAGCTGTTGTTGAAAATCCAAATTTGATTCGTAAACTCATTAGAAATCAAAAGAAAAAAGAAGACCAAGCTACTGCCAGTCCTGAAACAGTTCAGGCAAGCAGTGTTCCAACCCCTGTCAAAGTTTTATTCTGGTCAACCCCAAGTTCCCCTGGTTCATAACCTCCTTCTCCAAGCATCTCCTCTACACCTCCATCCCATACTCCTACTACCACAACTACTCCTTCGACCCTGGTCGTTCCTGTCACCCCCGCTGCTCTAGCTTTTCCGCTTATCCCCATCATCATGGCTAGATATGCACCCTTACAATTTCCTGCTAATCCCGGGGCTATGCCTCATGACTACCAATCAAAAATCACCTATTTTGATGGTGCAACCTCCTGCACCGCCCAACAGCATACAAAGAAAATGCAGGATTATTTCGAGAGTTATGAGATTGACGATGAGAGTGTAAGAATGAAGATTTTTGTCCAAAGTTTGACCGGTGATGTCAGAACCTGGTTTAGGGCACTTCCACCCAATTCTATAGTAAACCTTGAAGCCTTATACCAAGCATTCATTAACAGATGGGAGAAAAAGAAAGACCCCCTGCACATACTGTCCGAACATGATACTATCAAAAGAGGACCTGGGGAAGCTATTCTGGATTACTGTGCCAGGTTTAACAATGTTTACAATGCAATACCACAAAATTTAAGACCTCCACCTGACCTCGCTTTATATAAATTCCCGGATGGCTTTGATGCCGAGATGGCATACCAATTAAGGGAAAGAGCTCCTCAAAGCCCTCCAGAAATGCAAGATGTTGCGGTAAGTGTGGAAGCAAATCTAATCGCTAAAAGAAACAGAACTAGAACTGTGAGAAGAACCACTTTCAAAGAAGAACCCTCAGCCTTCGATTAGAAGCTAGATGCTATCATCAATGGCATCCACAGGCTGGGAGATAGAGTAGACAATGTTGAGAGAAAAACTTCATGGGAGGGTCAGCAGCCCAATGCCATAAGGAACCCTAACTTCAGAAAAACCCAAAACACGAATGTTGTAAGGGTTAGTCCTGACCATGATATTAGGCCTCCTTTCCAAGATAACTATGCGGAAGCATCTACATCCGCTGAGCCCACAGATGGGACTCATATGAACCTGGTAGATTCAGAAAATGAATAGCCAATCTTCCTCACGGAAGAAGACCGACCATACCTTGATGCAAAACAATTTCACACCAAGTCGGGAGAGTCCTTTGACTTTAAAAAAGGACATGATACCACTGTATACGAGGTACACAGGAAATACAAATTAAGAACAAGGACCATTGATGTTCCCCCACCCAGCAAAATAAAAGATAGCAAACAGCTCAACAAGAGTAAAGCAAAGATTACCAACAATCAACCAGCTGACAGCTCGATCCCGAACCCTCATCAGGTTACTGTGGAGGATGTCACAAACACACACTCTCCTATTGATTGGCCTCTACCTCCCTCCTCATTGAATGCATGTGACACCTATACACTCAACACTAGATACAACTGATGTTACATTTCCTTGGAATCTCCAACGTAGCTCAGTAATTTGAGTTCCTTTACATTCATGAGCTATTTTTGGTTGATTGATCAGTTAACTAGATTATCTCTGAATTATATTGGCATCCCACTACAAAATTGACCTCCAACTAATTCTATTAATTGTTAGAACTATTTTAACTGAATACAACTAGAAATAACTAAATTAGATTGTTATCAATTAGAACCAACACATGAAAACTAAACTCTAAGCCCACTAACTCAAATTTACTAAGCTAACCTCAGTTAATTGTCTCCATGTTGTCTGTTGATGTGGAAATTTTGAATTTTCTCAATTTGACCAAGGCTAAGTCAAATTGAGCCTTTCTTGCTACACTTCTCAACAATAGCAATATTGGAACCCATTATAATGTTTCTTTCCTTTTCCAGACACAAGAACATCAAGGTATACCAAATGAATGTGAAATCAACCTTTCTCAATGGTGATCTAAAAGAATAATTATATTTAGAATAGCCAAAAGGATTCATGTTCTTCGATAATGAATATTATGTCTAGAAACTAAAAAATGATTTGTATGGGCTCAAACAAACCCCTATATCTTGGTCTATTAGATTGGAAAATATTTACAACAACAAGGGTTCAAGAGAGGCACTATAGAAAGAAACATATACATAAAATTTGAAGATGATTATTTATTGGTTGTTGTGGTTGATGTATATGATACCATCTTCGGAAACAACTTGGAATAGTTGGGACACTAATTTGTTTATTCTATGAAAAAATAATTTGAGATGCCATGATAGAGTAATTGTCCTTTTTGCTCTAGTATAAAATCTCTCAATCTAAGTATGGCATCTCCATCTCCTAATCCAAATATTTAAGAGAAACATTGAAGAAATTTGGTGTGGAGGAATGCAATCCATTTAGTACCCCCATGGTTACTAGTTGTAAGCTATGTAAAGAGGATGTACACCCAATGAAGAAATCCCCCCTTGAAACTTTGCATCCTACTCTTTAATTAAACAAAGAAGATGAGTATTTTCCAAAACTCATTCAAGATGAGTCATTCGGATGTAGAAGAAACAACTCCTATTTGCACTAAGCCATCAAACTAACCCATCAAGGGAGGTATGGAGGTATGTAAATATATACAAATTAACTTATATATAGTTTTAATATATCATCATTTTTATTAATTTTCTAATTTTAAACATTTAAAAATTATATAGTTTAAGAAATATGAGGATGATTATCTTTGATATATAAATTGTATTTTAAATAACATATTTAAATTCTTGTTTGAATTCGCTATAGGTTTTTTGGCATAATTGATTCAAAGATGTAGATAGATTGATTACATATGAAGCTGAAACAATAAAAGGGACTCGAAAATTGCATTCAATTAAACTAAAGCATGGCTGAAATGTATTTGCATTTGATAAAATAAAGCAATCTTTTTTTTGTCTTGCTTGCATAGAGGACACACAATCCAATGATGTTTGTGAAGAAAATATGTATGTAAAACCTTGGCAACTTACAAAACTAAATACAAAGGGGAAAATGTCAGTTGCAAGCTTCGAAAAGATGGAATCATAGGAGACTATAGTATCATATGAAGGTGATCGAGTTTCTGATCTTGTTATAGAAGGTAACATTTAAATTGATTCCAAAAGATATATGTGTGTGTGTGTGTGTGTTTTATGTTTTTAAAATCAATGCGTATAAGTATCTAGATAATAGTTAAAATATAGAGATCTATAAATAAATAATAAAATCAAGTCCATATTGAAAAATTTAATTGCATGTTAATTATGATCTGAGTTTACACTTTTTTTATTGCGCAGGAGATGTTTTTGTTGTACTTTCACTCATTAACAACATATAAAATGCCAAGTATTATTTGATGCGGTGCACTGAACAAAGATGAAGTTATTGGAAGACTATGATGATAACAGTTTTATATATGAAAGAGGATCTATTATACTGAAAGCTTATTTTTTCCAAGAAACTCACCAAACTGAGAGTGATGATTACTTTCAAGACTATCAACCTGATGTCATAAGTTGTCAATATAGTCACATGGTCTGTGAAGTGCACATAAATTTGATAGAAGTTCAATAAAAAACAATTGAAATCTAAAAAATGGAAAATGTAAAAAGATGACCATGAACAGTGTTAGCCTCCTGCTGCAGCAGGTTACTCATATTTCATGATTGACATTTTTCAGAACAAATATGTCATACTTTGCATGCTGCAATGCTCCATATCTGCTTAACAGTCTCCAAGCGAAGAAGGCTACTCAGAGTTCTTTTAACTGCCTTCCAAATTTTTGAGAAGTTATTCTGGTATCGCAAATTTTCAGTTAAAGGGAGGTCCAAACAGCTTAATCTTGGTCTCCCTAGATTTAAATTTCCTGTTTTAGAATATAGAGAATGTAAATCTGTATAAATAGCTTAATCTTGGTAGATTCTTAGATAGGTAGAGAATCAGAGGAGCCCAACAGCTTAATCTGGGCCCTCGGATGAAATAAGGGTTGTCTGTAGATAGGAAAGCATGAAAAAAGAAAAATTGAAATGATGGGTTTGCAAGTCTAAGTGCACCCAAATCAAAAGAAGAAAAAATGTTAGGTAAGTAGGCTGGGTAGGTAGTTTTGAGGTTGTTGAATCTTGATTGCTGATCAGTTCCAAGTTTCCAGGCGTCATCTCTACTCAGGACACAGTCACCAGGCAATTCTATGCGAGAAACTCAAAAACAGGTATAACTAACTTCCTTTCTCCATCTCCCCCAATCATTAACTAACTTCCCAAAAAGAGGTCAAGATCTGCCTAATACCTCCTAAAGTTTCATCATTTCCATATCATTAGCTTGGGTGAAGATCTGCTTTGCCCAAAGATATTCCATATTTTCTCTAAAAAGTTCTATCCCCTCGTAACATCCTAAGGTCTCCTAAACTTAGCACTTTCTCACCGTCTCCATATTAACCACTGACATTATTATTTAGCTCCCTCTATTTTCCCATCCCCCTACTAAAATTATGTAAATCATCCCCTATGTAAATATCCCTCCCCATGGTTGAAAAATAACCATAAGTATCCCCGAGAATTGCTCAGTTTACCTGAAACTTAGTAAGAACCCTCACGCTGCCCCTTCAAATCATCTTCCGAATACAATGGACTCCTTCCAGAGTATAAAATCCCTTTTCAGGTTATCGGGCTCCTTTCAAAGCCTCAAAATCCTTTCAGACCCACTTACTCACCCCTTCCGATCGCAATAAACCTCTCGCCAACTTCCTTAACACTCCGCAGAACCTAGAAAACCAGCTCGCATCGCAAGATCGCAATATTCTCTCCATGCAAGTTATGACCCATCCGTCATCACCCAACGCGATATCGCGATATCGGTGATCGGCGGTCGCAAGCACCAAATGTCCAACTTAAAAGACCTTCCCATTCTCGCCGATGCGATATTGCAATCGCATCGGAGAAGTTCATCGCATCGCCTCCAAGTATCAGCACCCCACCATGCCACTTCTACACCAGGGACCCACCGTAGTCTGACGTCATCCTCCGTACTGCTGACGTCATGCTAACGTCAGCAGCCAGAAAGCCAGAAATTCGCGCAAGAAGAAAAATCGCACTTTTGCATAAAAAAAGCCCGAAATCGCCCGATTGTGCCAAATTGATCCGGTTTAAATACAGTAGAGGACCAATGACAGAGATTAAAGTGTATCAGATCAAATCATCAGGAAACAAGCGTGTCAAAGATTATCAGCAAGCGGCCGAAATCATCAATGTAGCGGCAAAGAGTATCAGCGAAAGCTCTTAACAGCAGTCCAAAGCAGGTGAACATTTAATACCTTCCAGCAAAGTCAGAGAAAGAGGGCGAAGCCACTTAAAACCCTCTAATCGTAAATTATTGCACATTGAACTCGCACCAGATCAGAACTACAGATCCCGAAGTACAGTCATTCCAGCAGTACCGCATCGATCCTCCAAGGGTCACATTGCACTCTTTCTGATTCAGCTACCTCTAGCGCAGCCAAAAGGGCTTACCTGCATTTAATTCCAGCAACACTTAGATTTTAGAAAAGCTTTTCCAGCAGACCTGTTTAGGTCAATTGTAATGATGACTTTCTGATATTTTGCTTATATATACCACCCTGAACAATGTAGTGAGGGGTTGGTAGGTTGGTTAGTTAGTGAGTCGAAGACATTTCTTAATCTTCTTCCCAGTATTTTCTCCAAGCAAAGACCCGCACTGTAACTGTCATACTTTCTATAATAAAAGATTGTTGAAAGCGTGGATTTCGAAACTGCTTGATGTGTTCAATTGGCCGAGTGATTACGAAATTCTTGTGCTTCTACATGATTCAATAAGTGTTTCTCACCTCTGTTAATTTTCAGGATTTTTCCACCGTTCCGCCAACTAAATTGCAGGAAAAAAGAATAGGTTAAGATTTGTTTCACTACACCTTAAGTTCAATTTCTGCATTTTTCTATGTTTTCATCAGAAATAGCTATGAGCATGCATACTTCAATGATCTTATTTACGTTGTTTCTTTCACGTATGAATGAGAATTTAGGAATTCTTAACTGCTCCTAGATCACCATTCATCCACTTTTACTCTTTTTCAGTATGATGAAATGATTCTCCTTTGCCTTTCATCTTTGATTTCCATCATTTCATCCCTTCGGTAGACTGTTAATTGTATCATGAGTGGCTATCTCGCTCCTTAATCCTCTTGTGATCAAGAAGATGCAATAGCAAGCCTTAATCCATGACTCCATGCCCAATGGTTTGAAACTTATCACACCTTACCTTGCCTCTTTGCTTGAGATTTCTACCTTCCATCCAAACTTATACAAAAAACCCCTGAGCCAAAAGCTAGCCTAAAATCATCAACGAAGTTGAATCATTAAGAGAGAGCCCTCTCTGATTGCAGGTGGGCTAGAACCTGCAATCCAAAGATTGGTTTGTGGTTACCTCGGCCGTATCCCTAAAAAGGAGCCTAGCGACAACCTGAGTGATAACAAACAGATCATTCAAGAAGGCATTCCATTAGAATTTTATTAATTGAACTGCCCAAAAAATTTCTTCTACTTGGATTCATATTTGAGAACTTAGAGTTCAAATAAATTGTTAGCATTTCTTTTTGTGCACCCTTAAGTTGTACATTCTTAAGACTTTGATGATGTGAAAATGATACTTATTGGGTCTTATATTGAGTTACAAATTTATAAGTATATTTCCTGTTATCTAGACCTGCATTGAGGATTTACTGCTCTATTAATTTTTTATGTATACTGTGTTATTACTACTCTGTTAATTTGTGATTGTGGTTGGTTGAGCTGAGCATTGTTACTGCTCTGTTAATTTGGGATTGTGGTTGGTTGAGCCATTTACTAAGAATCATTTACTAACATTATAGGAATGATTGAATGAGAATTGTACCAACTAAATGCAAATTTACTTTCATTTCTACATATTCATGAACTTAAATTATATGTAAAACCTTTAAAGCATCAAACCATGCATGCATCATGTAAATTGTGGGCCATGTTTTATAATGCAATTTTATCTAACTTATGATTTTGCATTCAAACAAATTTATATTAAAATTTAACTATCAACAATATCCATAGTAGTCTTTCTATACATGAATGCAAAATGTACATACCATATTTTATAATGAAATTTTAAGTTATCATTGTTTTAGACATCTAAACTGAATTATAAGATTCATTCAAATGCAAAATGTAGACCTCACATTTTGTAATTTGCAACTTCAATAGATTCCTTTTAAATAACTCAAGAAAAAACAACTTTAAACAAAACCTAGGAATCATCTACTAACATTATAGGAAACATTGAATGCAAAATGTATCAACTAAATGCAAATATGTAAAACTTTTAAAAGCATCAAACCATGCATGCATCAGGCAAATTGTGGGTCATGTTTTATAATGCAATTTTATGTAACTTATGTTTGTGCATTCAAACAACTTTATATTAAAAGTTAACTATCAACTGACACCAATAGTAGCCTTTATATACATGACTGAAAAATGTGCATACCATATTTTATAATGCAATTCTAAGTTATCATTGTTTTAGACATCTACACTAAATTATAACACTCATTCAAATGAAAATTGTGGACCTCACATTTTGTAATTTTCAATTTTAATAGATTCATTTTAAATAACTCAAGACAAAGCAACTTTAAACAAAACCTAGTAATCATCTACTAACATTATAGGAATGATTGAGAGCAAAATGTACCAACTAAATGAAAATATGTAAAACCTTTAAAAACATAAAACCATGCATGCATCATGCAAATTGTGGGCCATGTTTTATAATTAAATTTATCTAACTTATGTTTGTGCATTCAAACAATTTTATATTAAAAGTTAACTATTAACTGATATCTATAGTAGCCTTTCTATACATGAATGCAAAACATACATATCATACTTTATAATGCAATTTAATGTTATCAATATTTTAGACATCTTTGTCGAATTATAAGGTTCATTCAAATGCAAAATGTAGACCTCACATTTTTTAATTTGCAATTCTAATATATTCATGTCAAATAACTTGGCAAAAAAACTTTAAACAAAACCTAAGAATCATCTATTAACATTATAGGAATGATTGAATGAATAATGTACCAAATGAATGCAAATTTACGTTCATTGCTAGATATTCATGGACTTAAATATGTAAAACCAAGTTTTAAGCATCAAACCATACATCATGAAAATTGTACCATGCAAAATGTACATAAACTCCAAAATTAGCATGTATTAAATCATAATAAAGAGTTCAAGATTTAAAATATGTCCAAAATTTATATCATTACAAAGGTAAATATATAATAATAAGTTGTCAAATAATAAGATGCATTAATTCATAATAAAGAGTTTTACTTTAAATATGTCCAAAATTTATATCATGATAAAAGTAAATGTAACATTAAAAGACTGTCAAATAAAAATTTGCATCAACTTAGAGAATCTTGTTGAAACATATGATCTAACAACCTCCTTGTGCTCTTATATGAATCATGGGTGCCCTAAACAACATGTGTAATTGCATATATACATAATATTATGTACTTTAAAATTAAGTTTTAATGTTTTAAAATTAAGCTAGAATGTAATCATCAAAACAAAATTATAGAAAGTGTCAAATTCCATGCAATACCTCATGGTGTCCCCCCTCCATTGCGCCCTTTTGGTGTTCATGATGTATTGCGCCCTCCTAGATTCCATGTACATGTATATATTAAAAATTTTAAATTGCACGTGACAATGCATAAACTCGCAATATTAAAAAAATTACACAAAACTTTCAATGTTTTTAGATGATCCTATCCTCATTGTTGAGTCCATCGCTAAAGCCCATGGAGGATGGAAATCATCTCCACAAACCTAAAATTCCAAAATTTTAAAACTATAATATAAACCAATCTCATTTTTTAATGAAACTTGCTCTTCAGTTTATAACAAAACATAAGTAACATATTCAATACTTGTGGCACATCACCTAATAGGGAGGAAGAGGGTGGCGCAATGTCCAAAACATCGGCCAGAATCAGAATCTATTAGCATTTAATTATATATACATAATTATTTCTTTTAAAAATATGTCTCACAATATACCGATATAATAAAAGTAGAATAATAACTGTATCAACATGAACTCCTCAAAAAAACAAACATCTCTCAAAATATCTTCATTGGAACCTGAACTTGGGACAGTGAAATTAACAAAATTTCCGTTCAACATATGATATATTTGCATTAGATTATATCTAGAAATATCAAAAAACGAATATGAAATTACATTAACACATAAATTACAAATTACATTAAAATATCCACCCTAACCATTAACACATACCAATCTCACACCCACTTCTTCATGAACAATTAGGTCTTTCCAACCATTATGAAGAGCGCTTGCATATGATTTAAGTTCATCAGTATTCATATTATCTATCTCCTCATCTATTTTATATACAAAATTAGCATGTGCATTAGCTCGTGCTATTTGCCAATTTAGGCCAATATCATTTCTAGTCAATGCACTCTGTATGTTTTCTATAATGGCATCCCTTTCTTCTCAACCAATTTGAGAAGTGACATCCATCTTTGACCACATAGTTACCATATGAGGAGGTTGGTGTACCAAAGGTGGTTGAGCGTGAGGCAATTTAGTATCACGTAATGTGCCCTTACGGTCATATAACCAACCTTTTCGAGTACCATAATATTCAAATGGAAGGTCATTATAGTTAGGTTTCATACCCAAAAATAATTCTGCATAAAACAATTTTGCAAAATAAATTGGAACCCCATCATTCCATGGCATCTTTCCATGCGCTACAAAGAACATATCATACAAATGTCCGGCTATATCAGGGTGCTTCAAAAATTTCACCTTGAGCATCTTTCTTTTCGGCCCTTCTTTTAAATTATACATAGATTTTACATTATCTTTTGTAACCCTTTTACTAACCTCGACCCATTTATCGGATGCATTAGCCTTATCATTATCTATAAATGACTCTGATGCAACCATATGGTTGCCACAATCAAAATACCTTATTGGGACTCTTAACCCTTATAAAACTTTTATTCCCTTGGCTATACCCAAACTTAACCAACAATTCCATATTATCGGCACTTTTTCTATTATAAACTTTTTATAATAGAGGTACTCCACAACATAGGAAATCTTACCTTTCCCACACTTTTCTTCAGCCTTTGCACAATTCTCGAGGGATAGCTTTATCGCTATCACAATATCCTTTTACACTAACATGCCTCCCTTCACCGGCAATCGAAAGCTTAAGTCTGGGCTTCAAATACTATACACCGCATCTATAAATCATTGGATCCATCTCTTGGTCCATCACCTTTCCACTGTGCTTTTCCATCCTTCGTTATCTCCAATCTCTGACTGGCCAACTTGCATGACAATCCTCCACCATTGTTCTGCACTCAATGGATCCGACAGTTGTCAAAAATTTCAGGTGGACCACTTGCATGGTGGTTACCCACCTGAAAAAAGTTGTTTTTCTCTCTCCTCGGCTGCTACATGTCATTGTGTGTATGGAATCAGGTGACTACCCTTCAATACCACCTATGGTTTTGAGGCCACCCGATAATCCATTTACCACCTTATGAAGACTTCTTTCGCTACTTAGCGCCCTCGCGTCTATGCTATAGATTGCCAATGCTAACCATCAATATTAGAGATCTAATGGCTCGTATGCATACTCCAACCAATTAATCATTAACTTGGTTTCGTTCACATTTGATGGTTTCTGTGTTAAACGCCCTTCCCCTGCCATACTCTGTCTTGACATCCATATAACAATTAACTATGATATCTTGGGTATTGTTGGATCACCATCAATTCTATAGTGATCGATGGTCGATCAACATGCCTACAAATGGAATTTTAAATGATTAACACATATACACAGCACAACTGGAAAATGCATAAATACATAGTTCCTCTGTCTCTCTGTGTTCGCCGAATTCTACCTGGATACATATGTTACACATAATCACTAATGTAACCAGAATTTATCATTTCATATTGAATCACACCATCCACACTCAGAATTAACTCTCTGTATATAACATATAAGCACATAATTACATATTTGAGGCTCTTCATCCCTCTCTGGCTTGATTCTTCTAATTAGAGCCTTTGTTTCCTTTAATCTGCCCATAGGCTTACAATTCAATCATGAATCCTCTGCAATCCTCCCTCTCTGTCCTTTTAGAAAAGAAAGGAAATACAATATATCTAAGCTAACCATCACCTCCACAATTGAAGGGATAGACTATACATTTAGAAATCAAATTGTATCCTAATCTGAACAAACTAAACTACTTGGCTTGATCTCCACGCAGGGACGATCAATTTGCCCTATTCTCTCTTTTGCTTAGTATTTGGCAACAATATAACTACTTACATACTGTGCAATTTATAGAAATTAAGTAACCAATTTTTCTTCCAAACACTCGTTAGCCACAAAATGTGACCACACCATCACATTGCTAGCTAGGCCTAGATGCTCCCACATCAGACTCCCAAGGTTAAAAATAATCATGATCTCCTGATCATGTGCTTATGATATGTGTCCTCCTAGATCCCATACTTTGTTCGGTAGTCTGTACTTGGTTACTGCTATTGTTGGTTTTTGTTCTCTAGATCTCCATACTTTATGTTGTATTGCCCCATCAGCTATGCTCTCAATGTCTGCTACTGTATTTTTCATATAACTTACTACTTTTTTCTCATCATCACAATTTATGCCAAGCTTCCACACTTTAATTTGCAATTTACCATTACCTTCACCTGTACCATTCTTTCTAGCCCATCTTCCTTTCTCCTTTTGTCCTCTATTTATTTTATTGGAATGTTTTTTTATGAGTCCCCACAATTCATCAATTTCTTCGTCCACTTTGCTTCTCAAATGATGAATACTATTCTCCTGGAACTGGGTGTTTTCTTGCATAAGAACATCATAATCCATATGCCAATATTTTCCCATATGCATTTCTAAAACGTAAAAATTCCTTCTCCATTGATCGCCTGCAATAATTTTAGTTCCTTCTTTTGGTTTCTCATTCATGGCTTCATCACTTCTTACTTCAATTTCTAGTATACCTATAATTCCACAAATTTCGTAAAAACTAAGAATTCTTCCTGCTTGCTTAGCTACCTGGAATACCTCTTCTTCCAATAACTTAATTATGCACCCTTAAGGATCATGGCATCATATTTTTCTACTTCTGAAATGTCATTTTCAGCCTCTTCTTCATCAATAACTCTTTGTGGTACAATAGTAATCCTGTTACTATCATCTCTTGAACTCATCTCTAGTTCAACAATTTCATACTGTAAATACAAAATCATTCCATCTTTGTGAGACATTCTGATCTCACCCTTCCTTACTTCGATCTGATCTTCAAAATCAACTCCTTATTTCAAATTGTCTTCACATTGCCTTGTTTCTGCATATAAATCTTCACAAGAATCAATCAATCATTAAACACAAATGCTTTACCCTATTTCCTCATTATGCCAACATTTCTGACAACTTCGTTTCCATATTTTTCATCCATGAAAATTTCTTCATTCTCATTCAGTTCTGGTTGTATAGTATGATCACTATTTCTTTAGTTTTCTTGCCTCTTCTCCAAAAGACTTGAATCATGCGACAAATCTGCCATATCATTTGGAATTTCTTCCAAGAGCTCTGCACAATCTTTACTAACTTCATTGTCTACAACATATGCCTTTAGTCCTTCTCTACTTTGGCTTTCTTCAAGGTCAATAATCTTTAATAACTTTTTAACATCTACCAAGTCTTCTATACCAACCTTCAGTAGTTTTTCTCCTTTGGCTTCAGTCCTCAATAGTTGTCCAATATCTGGATAATTCACTACAGCTATGTTTAATAGCTGCTTTGTCCGCTGCATCACAAGATTATGTGAATCTCCTTCTTCTAACTTCTGAAAAATCATATCTTTACTTTTCCTTTCCCTTATGACAACATTAAACAATTGCCTTACTTCAATGTATCCTGCATTTACAAAAAATATTAGTTTCAAAACTATAATACACCAAGGTGTCCTGAAATAATTTCATCATCAATTCTTCCAGTTGACTCCCACTTCCTGAATACACCATAAGATTCTCCATTTGGTTTATATTAGCTTCATCAATTTTCTTGAGAAAACTCTTTGTTCCATATTCATATGAATGGATCTCTTCCTTTCCAAACATTTCTTTGATCTCAATAATTCCTTTGCCATCCTCCTTTTGATTTATACTTTGGATGTCACCTGACTGGACATCTTCCTTCGCTTGACTATAACTTTTCTACTTATTCTTCATATGACTATGGGTAGTCATATTTTCACTTGTTTATATGACAGTTTCTAATAATTGCTTATTTTTCCCTAAGCTTACATGACCTGCAAGCATACAACAATCATTAGTTTTAAAAATACAATACCTTTCATCCTCTTTTGATGTTTCAAGCACCAATATTCCATCATAGATCTTCTAGATTTTATCAGGTCCTTCTTGTGTTGTGACTCCACTTCTTTAAGTCTCTCATTCTCTAACAAATCAATATGAATTTGTTCAAGTTCCCTGAACTCGCTTATCAGCTTGCCATTTCACCTCTGTTGCAATAGCTTCCACTTGACCCGTTTCTTTGTTCTCCATATGTATCTTTAGTCTTCACTTGTTTTTCTTTGTAGGCCCTCTATTATTATATTTATTTTTGCTCTCATTACTACTAGACTAATCTCTTGTTCTTCATTCTACTACTAGTTTCTATACTCCCGCAATCTAATGCCTTCCTCAAAGTCACTCTCATGTTGTTGATAATCTCTTTTAAATTGTTGGTTTTTTCCATCTTTCTCCTGTTGGATTAATACTTCTATTTCCTTCATGTTTCTAAGGATATAACTTTCTTGCTGCTCTTGATGTTCCATTTCACCTTCAAATAATCCCTGCTCATTTTCTCTGATTTCAACATCATACTTATTAATGTTGTCCTCCGTACCTATAATCACATCATTAACTGAAGTGCCTAAACATTTTCTTAACTCTATAAATGTTTGATACATTTCATCCTTATCATGCATGGTAACCATAATCTCTTCTTTATTAGGTTTTGAAAGCTTAGTTTCCCCTTCATGTTCCTTGAGCAATCTTTCCAAGAATTATATTTCCATGTGAAATATTTCTAGCAGTTCATCAAAACTTTCATTCTCAGCTTCATTCTTTTCCTAGCAATCCTCTTGAATTATCCTGTTTTCTGTACTATCATATTTCAAAGTTCTTTAATCAATTTCAACAAACATATTCATTTTCTTACCTTCTTGGAATACCACTATGGCAATTTCATTAGACTTCTGGTCCATATCAACTTCATCTAACTGTCTTACACCAAATAGAAATTCATTTATGAACTCTTTCTGTTGCAATAAATCAACACCTTCTTCCTCTAAAAGGCATTCTCCATCATACTTCGCCTCAAGAGCTTCATTCCTGTTTGTGACAATTGCACCAAACTGCCCATCATCCTCTACATATCCTGCAAACATACACAAAATATGAGAATTAAAATCACAAGGCTTCATTTCCTCATCTACTTCCCTTGTCAACATATCTTCTAATTGTTCTGAACTATTCCAATAGTTCATGATATCTTCATATGACCTCTCATTATCCTCTTCACCCAGAATTTCTCCCTGTTCTGGTCTACAAATGGAAACTTCCATTTCTGCTTCTGCTTCTCTGAGGTTTTCCATCAACCACTTTACCTGTCTTTGTTGTAGCCTTCTCTGCAACATAGGCCACTTCACTGGCTTCTTCTTCAAGACCCAAGCTAGTCTTTGGTTCTCCTATAGCAGCATTACTAACGCATCGATTTCTTCTCTTACTTAGCTATTTCCTTGTCAAGATCTGCTTGACTCATCCATTTCCTACGGATTGTTTGAACACCATTCTCCTTAATCTTGTAGATTTCTTATAAACCTTCCATATGAATTTCCATAGCCATCTTCTCTTATGTGTGAGTTCCTACACTTGCAACCAATCAACTTCCTTATTTGTTGATTTTCTCAACAAGCTTCTCCTCTACCTAGTCTACAAGTTCTCTTTCCTTAGAACTTGCGTTGAGAAATCTTGATCTCTCTCTGGTTGCTACACTCACTATTCTAAAGGACTCCTCTATCCCTATTTATTCCAAGCCTCAGTTGGAATGAGGTTCTACTACAACCTCTAAGAACTTCCAAGAGTTCTTCCTATAGACTTATTGTTGTAGTCCGATGCCAAACTTTGCATTCATTTAACATGCTACTACTGTCATACCTTTGTAATCATAATTTCCTAAGCAAGACAACATTGCTCTTACACCAAATGATGCAACCATATGGCTGCCACAATCAAAATACCTTATTGAGACTCTTAACCCTCATAAAACTTTTATTACTTTGGCTATACCCAGACTTAACCCACAATTCCATATTATTGGTGTTCTTTCTATTATAAACGTTTTATAATAGAGCTACTCCACAACATAGGAAATCTTACCTTTTCCGCACTTTCCTTCAGCCTTTGCACGGTTCTCGAGGCATACCTTTATCGTTATCGCAATATCCTTTCATATTAACATGATTCCCTTCACCTGTAGGTGAAAGCTTAAGTCTGGGCTTCAAATACTATACACCACATCTATAAATCATCAAGTCCATCTCTCAATCCATTGCCTTTCCGCTACGTTCCACCATCCTTCGTTATCTCTGACCTCCGATCAGCCAACTTTCATGACAATCCTCCACCGATGATCTGAACTCAATGGATTCGACGACTGTTAGAGATTTCGGGCGGACAACTTGCACGGTGGTTACCAGCCCGAGAAAAGTTGTTTTCCTCTCTCCTCGAGTGTTATGTGTCAATCCCTATATGGAATCAAGTGACGACCCTTCAATACCACTTATCGTTTTGAGGCCTCCCAATAATTTGTTTACCACCTTATGATGACCGCTTTCGCTACTTAATTCCCTCGCGTCTATGCCATAGATCACCAATGCTTACCGTCGATATCAAAGACTTAATGGCTCTTGCGCATACTCTGATCAATTCCTCATTAACTTGGTTTCATTCGCATTTGATGGTTTCTGTGTTAAATTGCCTTCCTTTTCCATACTCTGTTTCGACATCCATATAACAATTAACTATGATATCTTGGGTATTGTTGGATTGCCATCGATTCTACAGTGATCGATGGTCGATCAACATGCCTACAAATGGAATTTTAAATGATTAATGCATATACACAACACAAATGGAAAATTCATAAATACATAGTTCCTTTGTCTCTCTGTGTTCGTCGAATTCCACCTGGATACATATGTTACACAGAATCACTAATGTAACCAGAATTTATCATTTCATATTGAATCACACTGTCCACACTCAGAATTAACTCTTTGTATATAACATATAAACACATAATTACATATTTGAGGCTCTCTGTCCCTCTCTGGCCTGATTCTTCT
Source organism: Pinus taeda (assembly GCA_000404065.3). Lineage (NCBI taxonomy): Eukaryota > Viridiplantae > Streptophyta > Pinopsida > Pinales > Pinaceae > Pinus > Pinus taeda. The sequence goes on from APFE031222219.1 coordinate 19,650, forward strand.
AATTAGAGCCTCTATTTCCTCTAATCTGCTCGTAGGCTTACAATTCCATCGTGAATCCTCTCTAATCCTCCCTCTTTGTCCTTTTAGAAAATAAAGGAAATACAATATATCTAAGCTAACCATCTCCTCCACAATTGAAGGGATAGACTATACATTTAGATTTCAAATCATCTCCTAATTTGAACAAACTAAACTACTTGGCTTGATCTCCACGCAGGAGGATCAACTTGCCACCTATTCTCTCATTTCCTTAGTATTTGACAACAATATAACTACTTACATACTTTGAAATTTATATAAATTAAGTAACCAATTTTTCTTCCAAACTCTCGTTAGCCACAACCTGTGACCCCACCATCACATTACTGGCTAGGCCTAGATGCTCATGCATCAGAATCTATGGTTGGCCCAAGCTTATCGTAAATATCAAGAAATGAGCTTAGAGAGTGCACAACTATTTCTAATATTTCTCTACTCTCTATAGGGAGCTCCAAACTCCCAAAATCTTTCCTCATTTTAGAATAATGAATTTTTCACTTTTGTAATGTGCATTGTTGGAGGTTTGTCTCCCAAGGAAGATCATCTGAAATATCATATGGATAAGTGTTAGTTGGTGTATGGCCTTCTTCTTGAACTGTCTGGCTTCGCTTACGTCTACTTTGACCAACATTTTCACCCTCTCCATCAATATATAAATTACATAAATATAAAAACAAGTGAACAAGTGTATTCATACATGTATGAAAGATAGACATGTACACACATATGTACATACAATTCATTTACATGTAAAAATTTGTTTTAACATAAAATAAATAAATAAATTATATAATTTACCAAAATGATGTTGACCACCCTGAGATTGATGGCCACCCAGAGAATTTTGACCACCTTGAGATTGATGACCATCAGGAGAATGTTGACCGTCATCATGCAACAACATAGTGAGCAAAGAATGTAAGAAAACTAGAAAGTCAATTCAATATATATGTGTACATACGTATGATTCTACTTATTTACCATTTAAGTAAATGCACATAAACATATATATAATAAATACCACGACGTGAATGATGGACCTCCCCCAATTCATTTGATATTCTCTTTTGTCCATGACCTCACCCTCCCCCTCTAGTAAAAGCATGAGACTCTATTCATGTTTGCCTCGAAGAGTCATGTGGAAAATTCTCATCCATGATATGGATATCTATAGACAAATAGATGCATGATATTTATAAAGTTACCTCATGCATTTACAATTCTTTTTAAAATTTCCATTTAAAAAGATCAAGAATTCAGAATAATGTTGTAACCCTTGAAGTTACCTCATGCATTTAAAAATATTGAAATTTCTATTTAAAAGGGTTAATAATTCAAAAAATTGGTATAACCCTTGAAGTTACCTCATGCATTTAGTTTATGCAACCCTTGAAATTACATCATGCATTTTAAGATCTTAAAATTGCTATTTAAAAGCTTTGAAAGAATTCATAAAATTAATATAAATCTGAAGCTCTTCATTTGAAACATACTCAAGACTAAAAACACAAATGTTGAAGTACGCACATTATGAAAATTAAATACAAAATTTTCTAAAACATGTCAAATTCACCAAGTTGTGCTTACATAGTGGGGGCAAACTTGGTATACAATTAAAAAAACACATGGTCATTAAAAATGACACATTTAGAACTAAAAAGCACACACATATCAAAGATATCTTACAATTTTTATCAATAAATATTGATGGAGAACTTCGTAACACTAATTCATATTTCACACACAAATCTTGAATTGGCATTGCCCCATACAATATATCACTAGACATCCTATTAACATTTCCACAATGTCTTATGCTAAATGAATAAAATTGACTAACAATATCTTTTGCTTCTCCATTTAGTTGTTTAAACGTCTCTTTTTTAACTTGGTACATGCCTTCCATCTGGTTGCACACAAGTTTGAAATTTGAGAAGACTACAATTCCATTGGATCCATACTCCCTAGCTATTCCTAAGCCTTCTATCAATATTTCATAGCACATAAGTAATCACTACTTGTCCACGATTGGGATAACAATAAACATATATGATTAATGTCCTATTTTCAACCATTTTTAATGGTTTTTTTATTCTTGTAAAAAATGAATTCAATAAAATGAAATTAATACATTTATACAGGTATTGTTAGGTTGTGGAAAATAACACTATTTAGACAAATCTATCGGAAGGCTAGGTAACAAGAAAGGTTGTTTCTACATAGTTGGATGGTTGGAGAATTGCAAGAAGAAAAGAATTAGAGATCTCTAAATCAACTCAACTACACATCTCTAATTCATTCAACTTAGCTTCAAGTCAACCGAAGGTTGAAATTATTACTAGTTTATTTTTATGTTCATTTCACAAATACAAATCTTTCTAATTCAACTTAGCTTCAAATCACCATAGTTTGAAAGTATTTCTTGATTTATTTTTATTTTCATTCTTGGAAATTGAACACTAATTCTGCCTTGTTATAAAATTGTTTATTAAATCTATAATACATGTCTATTTATATGCCATACATGGGTCTATTTATTTGCTTCTTTAAAAACTATAGTTAACAATGGAAAAAAATGAAAAATGATACACTGGTTTTATTCTAGTAAATTTAACACTTATATTACCTTGTTATAAAATTTGCTTACTAAAACTATAATATGTTGTTACTTATATGCCCTAAATGAGCCTATTATTATATTCTTCTTTTCAAAATATGTTAAGAAGGATGAAGAAAAAGAAAATGAAAAATTCATAGACCTAGTTTTATTTCTAGAAAATTTAATATCTATTGCTACCTTCTTAATATTAAACAACTAACATTAAAATTAAAAATATTCTAGTAAATTTAATATCTATATTTCCTTCTTAAAATTAAAAAACTAATATTAAAATTAAAACACAAAAAATAAATGAAAAAGCGATGTCCACACTCTAATTAGTTTCAATCTCATGCACCCAATAAAATAGAAATAAAAAATATGTATCTCAAAAAGAAACTAATACTTGGAAAGAGAAAGTACAAAAACCTTCAATTAAGTTACTTTGTCTGATTTTAGGAAGCTAATAAGACCCATGTTCCAAGCAAATATAGAAGCTTGAAGTGAATTACACATAATGAAAAAGGAAACATAAAGGAACATATATTCCACCTCATCTTAGGAAGCTAATAAGACCCATGTTCCAAGAAAATATGGAAGCTTGAAGTGAATTACACATAATGAAAAAAGGAAACATAAATGAACATATAACAATAGAGGCAAGAAAAATATGTTACCAAGAACCATCAAAGTTGCTCTACAAGATAAATCAAGGTAGAACAAGTCAACTCAATAACATTAAAATTAAAACACCAAAAATAGATGACAAATCAATGCCAACACTCTAACTAGCTTCAATCTCATTCACTCAATTAAATAGAAATGAAAAACATGTAACTCGAAAAGAAACTGCTACCTGAAAAGAGCACGTAAAAGAACCTTCAATTAAGTGTATTCTGCCTCACCTTAGGGAAGCTAATAAGACCTATGTTCCAAGCAAATAGGGGAGCTTGAAGTGAATTACACATAATGAAAAAGGAAACATAAATGAACATATAACAACAAAATAAAGGAAAGTATGTTACCAAGAAGCATCAAGGTTGTTCTATGAGATAAATCAAGGTAGAGCAAATCAACGCAATAACATTAAATTTAAAACACCAAAAATAGATGAAAAAGCAATGCCAACACTCTAATTTGGTTCAACCTCATGCACCCAACAAAATAGAAATGAAAAAAATGCATCTCAAAAAGAAAATACTACTTGAGAAGAGAAATTACAAGAAGCTTCAATTAAGTGTATTTTTCTTCATCTTAGGAATCTAATAAAGGCCATGTTCCAAGAAAATATGGAATCTTGATGTGAATTACACATAATGAAAAAGGAAACATAAATTAACATATAACAATAGAAGCAAGGAAACTATGTTACCAAGAATCATCAAGGTTGCTCTACAAGACAAATCAAGGGAGAAGAAGTCAACCCAATAACATTAAAATTAAAAAACCAAAAATAGATGACAAAGCAATGCCAACACGCTAATTAGCTTCAATCTGATGCATCCAACAAAATAGAAATGAAAAAGATGTATCTCAAAATGTAACTACTACTCCAAAAGAGCAAGTACATGAACCTTCAATTAAGTGTATTATGGCTCATCTTAGGAAGCTAATAAGACCCATGTTCCAAGAAAATAGGGAAGAAAAGTGAATTACACATAATGAAAAAAGAAACATAAATGAACATATAACAACAGAAGTAAGGAAAGTACGTTACCAAGAAGCATCAAGGTTGTTCTATGAGATAAATCAACGTAGAACAAGTCAACCCAATAACATTAAAATTAAAACACCAAGAATAGATGACAAAGAAATTCCAACACTCTAATTACAAACCTAATAATATTAAAATTAAAACACCAGAAATAGATGACAAAGCAATGCCAACACTCTAATTAGCTTCAATTTCATGCACCCCCCAAAATATAAATGAAAAAGATGTATCACAAAAAGAAACTACTACTTTAAAAGCTCAAGTAAAAGAATCTTTAATTAAGTATATTTTTCCTCATCTTAAAAAGCTAATAAGATCCATGTTCCAAGCAAATACAGAAGAAAATTGAATTACACATAATGAAACATAAATGAGCATATAACAACAGAAACAAGGAAAATATGTTTCCAAGAAGCATCAAGGTTGTTCAATGGCCATGATATCATCATCCTTTTCATTGTCGTCATCTTTGTTGATCAAAGTTTTCATTTTGTCGATTAAATTGTTATGTGTTGAGAAGATGAGGATATGAGACTAGCAGTAATGATAGGTGTATCATTTCTAGTTCCTTGGCACTAGATCATATGCCCATATTCTCTAGATAGAACATTTTGATCATGTAAGGGCTCCTAATTATCATAGGGCTTCTCTTCAAAGCATTTTGGTGCATTTGGACCATAGTTCTATGAGATAAATTAAGGTAGAACAATTCAACCAAAAAAAACATTAAAATTAAAACACCAAAAATAGATGGCAAAGCAACGTTAACACTTCAATTAGCAACCCAATAACATTAACATTAAAAAACCAAAAATAGATGCTAAAGCAATGCCAACACTCTAATTAGCTTCAATCTCACTCACTCAACAAAATAGAAATGAAAAAGATGTATTTCAAAAAGAAACTAATACTTGGAAAGAGCAAGTACATGAACCTTGAATTAAGTGTATTCTACCTCATCTTAGGAAGCTAATAAGACCCATGTTCCAAGAAAATAGGGAAGCTTGAAATGAACTACACATAATGAAAAAGGAAACATAAATGAACATATAAGAACAAAATAAAGGAAAGTATGTTACCAAGAATCATCAAAGTTGTTCTATGAGATAAATCAAGGTAGAAGAAGTCAACCCAATAACATTAAATTTAAAACACCAAAAAGAGATACATTGAATGAAATATAAAAACGAAAATCTATCAACACCATGATAGATTATATCGAATAAATTTGATATTTTTAAATCATGATTTGATTGATATGCACTGAATTTGTTTCTAACTCTCAAACTGAACTGCATAAATCTCAATAGGGTTATGTATATAATGCTTACATGTTATATATTAGAGGGTAATGTTTTTAGCCAAGAGACATTACTGTACTACAACTACTTTATTATAGCTGACAATCAGGATTCAGTGTTAATAGACGTCTATGAAGGGGAAAGGCCCAATATCGAAGACTGAGACTACATTATAACAAAGTGTATGGCATCTCAGTTGATGGAATAAATAAATGTATGAAATTATGGACATATATACAATTGGTGTGGTTGCACATTCAAAACCACAAATTGCATTATTTCTTCTACATGACATAACATGAATTTTTTCACAGTTTGAGAATCAATGGCTAATAGAATCCTACAGCGTTGTGCAAACCACATGCTACATTCATCTCTTAGTCTATTAGATCCTAATGCACCAATACATACAGCAACCATACATTCCTAGGTTTTGTGTTGTGACTATCAATGCAAGGATATGTGAATGGGAAAATTTGTCACTGGTTTATAAGTTGGATATGAATTTGGTTATAAGACAGAGTATATATATTGAAATTGGGTTAACAAAATTAGTGAGCTAGTTTGAACATCAAGCAACAAAGGTGCATTAATTTTCCTTAATATAGCTAGAGATAATAGAGTTGGACTTGCTTCCCATTGATGGGCAATTATATGGCCATCAAAAGAAACCAAGAAATCCACAACATTTGAAAATAGTGATATCTAATCATGCCTTCTGGTGAAAACAAATACATCTAGTCATGCCTTCTGGTGATTAGTAGTGGATTAGATTTAAACTTAGCATTGACAAAGTTGTAATTGTATTTACATTTTTGAGCTTAACTTATGTATAAGATTTATGTTGATGAGATGGATAAGCCATAAACCTACTACTTATCAAATCTCCAAGTAATCATCCCTTATGTTAACAAGGTTCACTCATTCTTTCCATGCCTTGTTAGAATAAGAAGATAACCAATGTAAAAGTTCAAGGAATTTATAATTATCGAAACCAATTTCCCCAAAGCATGGAGAGTTATGTTGGACCTTTTTTTATAGTGATGGAAACAATACACCCTAAAATGTTGAACTGTATGAAGACTTCTGCCAAAATGATGAGACGATGAGATTTTCAAAATGGTTGCAAAGGTAGAGAAACTAAAAATTGAAGATCGAGACTAGAAAGAAAGAGTGGAACTGAGGAATGCATTGGATCAATACATCTACGACATGAATAAAATATTGAATAATGAAAAAATAAGGGAAGAGATGAAGAAGGAAGATGTTGAAGACATCAAAGCAGGCCTTGAAGAGTATCCAAAATTCGAATCTCCTTTGTTTATTTCAGAATATTGAATTCAAAACTAGTCAAGAATTGGAGTGACAAAAATGACCCTAAGAAAACGACCTTACTCTTATTCCACAAATTGTTGAATATTATTTTGAAAATTAGGATGAATGACAAGAAATGGACTACATATCTTTACCATTGTTTAGATAAATGTGTTTTATTCAACGAAAAGTAACCCAGAGAATTTGTAAAATCTAATAAGATAATCTGAATTTTAGTCTCTAGGAATGCTATTGTGTTGCACAGACAATTACCCAGACAAAATTATGGCTTGCACTTCTCTGTTCCGCAAACAATGGAGGTTCAGGATGCCTATTTTCACATTATAAAGCTTCTATATCATCACAATCAATGTCTTCATTGAAATTTAATTTAGGTAGAGAAGGTTATGTGAATGTAATTTAATGGCTTCTACATTACTGAGTTTTCTGTGAATTCATGATCATCATAGCAGATAGTTCATTAGGAGCCTTCGGTGACTTACATGGTCTAGACGAGGAGGCTAAGAAAGCTTTCAGTGATGAATGTAACCAACCAAATTAAACAAAAAAAAAAAAACTAAATACATTATAAAAAATCCAATTAAACCTGTAAACAAAAAATTTTAATTACAAAAAATTTAAATTTTGAACGAATCTCATAGCACTCAGCAAGGCTTTGACTTAAACCAACCTCACAATGTTTGGCACAGGTTCATCTCAAATCAACAAAGAATTAAATTTAAATTATGGATGAAACTCACAGCACCCAACATCACAAAATAAAAAATAAACAGAGCAGAAAACTTCACAGCAGGGTCTAGCCCATTGTATATATATACAAGTTTTTTTGTTCGAATAAATTATTCGGCCAAACAAATAGTTTGGCCGAATCATTTATTCAACCAAACTATTTTTTTTTTTTTTTTTTCAACTCTAATAAAAATTCCATTTGACGTTCGGTGTTAGTCTGAATGACCAAAAGTTCACCCGAAAGTTAGTAAAATAGTTCAACCGAATAAATTTAGAATATTCAGCCCAAAATAAATTCTCTTGATTCGAAAATTGAGATTGTGAATTTTTTAGAGGCATTTCTCATAAAAGTGTAATCCAACTTCACGATTTCTCACTCCTCCAAACATATGAAATTGAACATATGGTTGTAGAAATGCTAGAGGTCGGTATAATTCAACCTAGTCAAAGCTCTTTCTCTACTCTAGTAGTATTGGTGCACAAGAAGGATGGATCATGGCATTTGTGTTCGGATTACAAGGTGCTCAACAAGCTCACGATTAAAGATAAATTTCCCATTCATGTCATTGATAAATTCTTGGATGAATTACTCAAACAAATTTAGTTCGCCAAGATGGACCTTCGTTCATGGTATCATCAAATTAAAATCAAGACTAAAAAAATTTCGAAAACAACATTCTAAACTCATGAGGATAATGAATTTTTGGTCATGCCTTTTTGCCTTACTAATGCACCTTCCACATCCCAAGCTTTGATGAGTTCCATTTGCAAACCATTCCTTATAAAATTTGTGTTATTATTTTTTTAGGATATACTAATCTACATCAAATCGTGGAAGGATCACAGTCAACATGTTAACATGGTGCTCAAACTATTGGAGGAGAAACAATTATATGCAAAAACCTCCAAATGTTTCTTTGGAGTACATGAGGTGGAATATTTAGGTCATATTGTATCTCATGAGGGTGTTAAAGTAGAACCTAAAAAAATTAAATCCATCAAGGAATGGAAAATCCCCACAACCATAAAGCATCTTCGAGGATTTCCCAGGTTGACAAGGTATTATAGCAACTTTGTTAAGAATTATGGGAGATTAGCAACACCTCTAACAACATTACTAAATAAAGATGCATTTTCTTGGACTCTAGAAGCAACTAAGGCCTTTGAACATCTTAAAGAGGCAATGGCCAAGCACCGGTCTTAGCTACACCGGACTTCACAAAAACCTGTTTTGTGGAATGTGATGCCTCAAGAAATGGAATTGGTGTTGTTTTAATGCAAGAAGGAACAAACATTACTTTTGAAAGTTGTCCAATGAAATGAAAGTATTTACAAAAACTTACTTATGAGAAGGAAATGTTGGCAATACTACATGCACTAAAGAAATGGAAACCTTGACTAATGGGAAGACACTTCAAGGTAAAAATAGATTATTATAGTCTTAGATAATTTTTGGAACAAAGATTATCTTCAGATAGCAACAAAAATGGGTCACAAATATGTTGGCTAATGACTTTGAAATCAACTACAAAAAAGGGAAGCAAAATGTTGTTGTAGATTCACTCTTAAGAAATTATGAGGATGTGGAAGTATTTCTTTGTGTCATTTCTACTATCCTACCTGATTGGATAACTGAAGCAAGGGATGAATGAAAGAATGATGAAGATGTATGGACACTCATCCAAACTTTGTAGCAAGGTCCCGATACATCTGACACATTTAACTAGAAAAATGATTCATTATGGTACAAATACCTCTTATATCTTTGTAAGAATTTAAAACTCAAGCAAAAGGTTCTTTTGGAATTGCACACCTCCCCCTTACTAGGGCACTCAAGATTTTTAAAAACTTACCACAATGCCAAGAAAGATTTTTTTTGCGATGGCCTTAAATATGATATTCAAAAGTTTGTGGAAGAATGTTTGGTTTTCCAACAAAAAAAAGTTCAGACAATTAAGGCCCTAGGTATTTTACAACCTTTATTCATTCAAGGTCAGCGTTGGGAGGAGGTCTAGTGGATTTTATAATAGGTTTACCCAAGCCTGAAGGAAAGAGTCTCATCATGGTGGTAGCTGATAGACTTACCAAATATGCACAATTTTGTGCATTATGTCATCCTTTTAAAGTCAGCATAGTTGCTAATGCATTTATGGAAACAATTTAAAAGCTACATGGAAACCTAAAGGTTATTGTAAGTGACAAAGATCCCATTTTCACCAGAAATTTTTGAACATAATTTTTTTATTGTCTTAGTACTCAATTAACTCATAGCTCATCTTATCATCCTCAATGTGACGGGAAAGCTAAGATAGTGAAAAAAAAATTGGAAGGACATCTCCATTGCTTTGCGTCTGATAAACAAGCACAATGGGTCAAGTGGTTACCTATAGTTGAATTTTGCTATAACACTTACTTCCATATTGCATCAAAAATGACCCCATTTACGACACTTTATGGATATCATCCACTATCCATCACATCATCTTTAAGAGAAAATTCTATGGTTCAAGTAGTGCCAGATGACATTGAGCATCAACAACAAGTTCTCTAAGTCTTAAAGGATAACCTCACTCTGGCATAAAATCAAATGAAACAATAGGAAGATCAACATCATAGTGAAAGAAGTTTTGATTTAGACAACTGGGTGTTTTTACATCTACAACCATATAAACAAATGTCCATCAAGCAAGCTAAGAAGAAAAATAAATTATCACCCAAGTACTATGGTCCTTACAAGGTTTTGTAAAATATTCATACTGTGACATACAAATTCGATATTCATGCATCTTCCCAAGTACACCCACCTTTCCATATTTCATACTTAATGAAGGTTATCCGTGACAAGCTCCCAGCTCAAACAATGTTGCCAAAACTTTATAAATAAGGAAAAATGATATTTGAGCCTGAAGCAATCATGGTAACAAGAACCCGAAAACTACACAATCGATTCATTTCGTAATATATCCTTAAGTGGAAGAACTTACCTGCTAAAGATTCCACATGGAAGGATGAGAATTTTACATAGAAGCATCTAGAACTACTCAAGAGTTGCGGACAACACTTTTTTCAAGGAAAGGGGCATTACATACAATACTCTATTATATATTATATATATAATATATATATATTTATATATAGAGATGAGAGAGGAGAAGAGAGAAGATTTATGGTCTCTCTCCCTTCTTCAAAATATTTAGATGATGAGCATCTAATCACGAAGGAAATAGTAACTCATAAACCCCAAGGACTTCACTGGATTTGAATATGAGAGATATGGTTTTCCTTGTTGACATATGCCTTAGGTGGGCTGGTTTTAAGAACTTGAACTAAACCTAGTCTTATATATATATATATATATATATTTATATTTATATATTTAATATATATATATATATATATATATAATATATATCACAAGTGTGCTTAGTGATTAAGAGCTTGTGTTTCCTCCTTCGAGGTCACATGTGTAAGGATGGGGGTAAGGTACATACACTTTCATAATTTAAGTAGTAAGAGAGGGCCCTTAGTTCCATAGAAAGGGATATTTCATATGTCAACTTGATGTCGGGCTATGTGGAAGATGTGTTCCCTCCTTGGAAGTCACATGTGTGAATCTAGATGGGGATAGGACACATTTGTAAATTAAGAAATCAAGTAGTTTTGTAGAGGGAGCCTTTTATCCCACAAACAAGGGTGTTTCATATGCCAACTCAACATTTGGTTAGGTTATATATATATATATATATAGAGAGAGAGAGAGAGAGAGAGAGAGAGAGAGAGAGAAATGTTGAGCACTTCCTCACATTTCACCGATGATACCTAATATAAATCCATTAGTGTTGATAGGGGACTCAATAGAGCCCAATAGCTTAAGGCATTGACCGAAAGACCTCCTACATGTAGATCAAAGCACTCAACCACTTTAGCTAGCCCTCAAGGATGCCACACACACATACACACTTTGGAGTAATGATTTATGTTTTTTCTTTTTGTGCATCCCAAAATAATTCTAATTTTGATTTATAAGCAATCACATCGGACATGTATTGCTCGCCCTAACTTGTCTATTACTCCTCTCTACTCTTATTGCAATAATGGTTAATTGACTGCAAGATATATGTGTGTGTGTGTGTGTGTGTTTGTGTGTCTGAGCTCTACCTCCTCTATGTGTGTGTCTTTAAGTAATAGTACAATCAATAATAATACATGATAATAGAGAGTCATAGGTGCAATCAAGACCTTAGTTAGAACCCTTTCCTCATCCTCTAAGTTGCATATACTTACATGTCTAGGGTTCAAAATAAAAGTATGGCACCAAATTGTGCATTGAAGGTTGGGGAGTTTGACCAAGTAGAAACAAGTATAACTGAGCATGGTGCATGGTTATTAGGGTGTGTTGGTAAACTAATTAAATATTGAGAAATGTAGCTTGGATACTTACATCAAATTGATAATAAAGAAATAAAATAAAATGTAGTCCAATATATTGTGTTTAACATTTCAAAACGATTTATAATTTAAAAAATTGAAATAAGGTAACAAAGTGATAAACTCATTCTTTTCTCAGTGGAAATTCTTTCTTTAATTTCATATGAATTTGGTTGAATTTCCAATAAGAAATTTTACTATAAAACTTTGTTCTTAAAATTTTTGACTTATTTGAAAATAAACTACTGTCTTAAAATGAAAAAAAAAATTGAAAATATAACTCTACCTTGTCAAAAAAAATATTTATTTATTTATCGACTATTTCAATTTAAAAATTCTAAACTTTTCTACATTATTTATATCATTTTATTTCCAATAATATATACTATAAGTTCCAACATATCTATGTTATACCATGATACTTGAGTTATGTTAATGAAATAATGAAGTTTTTAGAAAATAATAATTTTTTTTGCAGTAGTCTATAACGCGACTTTTTGAAAACTTTTCCGGCGGATTTTTCCGGTCAAAATCCGGCAGCAATTCATTGGAATCCCAAGTTTGATAGCTAGTTTCTGCACAATCAATGGCTCCCAGGGGTTTTTCAGGGCGCTGAATCCAAATATGCAATTAAAAAAACATTTTAACTGCTAAAAATCAAGATTTAACCTCATTTCTTCCCCCGGATTCCGTCACCGGAATCTCCAAAAAATCTCATTATAGACAACTCCATTTTTTTTATTAGCTTGACCTTTACCTTTTCTTTAATGAAACTTAGCGCACAATTACTACGATAGAGTATAAATATCACACCTCAAGCTTTAAGTTAACAATAAGTTTAACTCTTGGTCTTCCTCGACAGAACCACGATCATGTGACCAGTAGTTAATTGAACTCGACAACTAAACATCGCCGACTTATTAACTAGGGGTCAGACCCACTTGGATTGTGATTGATTATGGGAACGTCCAATGGCTACCCCTCTGCACTCTGGAAGTAATTGTAGATTCCCTCCTCTCTGCCACATTTTCACACAAATCACATAAGGTAGTCATGTTCTCCATCATCCAACGATGGAATCAAGTATTTTTCATACGGCCCTCTAGAATTTTCAGGGTTATTCGCTTTCAAGAAACCCGAGCCTTCTATTAATTGAAATCTTTCATCTTATATAATTACAAAACATAACATAATTACATCTAAGGTCTCGAACTGTGGTATAGATCGTATTTCATTCGCAATTGTGGCACTTTAAAATCATTCGTGGGCCGATTTGGCCGTTTAATTGTGGGTTATTACCATTCTTTGGATGGGAAATTCTTCACGCCCCATCTTGATTTGTTCCTCAACGTCGAGAGGATGTACATTAGTAGGTAATTTGGCATAAAATTGGACAATTTAACGCAATTATATAATTTCGCAAGTGGAGCACATTTACTGAAATGTCAACCTCAAAATATAGTTTAATCCCCCAAATTGATGGTAAGGTTCTCAAATTTTGATACGTTTCTTTGGTAAATTGTTTAATTTTGTACTTATTATGTGTATCAATCAAATGTAATTACGGAATTATGCAATGACTAGATTATTTCTATATACAGTTCTATGAAGGCATTTTTTCAAGCATGTTTCACTCTACTTTATTCTGTTAAGTATTTTGTTTTAGTATTCACGAATTTTTGTTAAGCGGTTATTTGTCTAGACAATTCAAACAATTTGTGGCAATGTTGTAGCTGGTTGTTGCTTAGAATATTTTCTAGTTTGATGAGCACTTTGTTTCTTAACAACGATGTTCATTTATGAGCTTGAATGTCTCACATTTCCAAGCATGCCATACAATCAACTTTTGCAACTAAAACAACAATTGGAAAAGAAAGGAAAAAAAGTGAACACAAAATTAGAGGTCCAAAACATCCTAAGATCGATATTGTAATGTTCTAATTTAATTTTCACGACAATTTTTGAAATTTTTATGAAAATCTAAACTTCTCACATAACAATTTCATATGACGGCTTTGAGATGTGACATATATTTGTTGTAGTTGTTGTTGTTTGTTTTTTTGGAAAAGAAAAAACGTTGATTTTATTATACTATAGGAAAACCAATACATTAACATTTATGTGGTTTCAACATGAAAGCAATATATTACCACATAGACTAACAGTAGCCCTGTGTATCGTATAAAAAAGATCGGCTACATTCTCTACAATTAGACTGAGTCCACATGAAAACAAGCAATGTACCAAAAAAAAAATCAGAGGAAGAAGCATATATCAATGAAAGAGCCATCAAGTGCAAGACAAAATAAACCCAGAAATGTGAATTCCACAATGAGAATCTAGATGATGTAGACACAGCAAAAAAACAAAATACAATGTAAAATGTAATGTAGAAAAAAGCTCAAGGAAAAGGCATAAAACCAACATCTATCGAGCATCCATCCACCTCTAGAGTGATATGAAGCCCATCCAAAGTGTCGAGTAGAGATTGCTTAGATAAGGCATCTGCGATAGTGTTGTGAACATTGTGCATGTGTTGTCTAGTGACTTCCTGAAGAGTGTCCTAAAGATATGTGATGTTCCTTAGCCAACCCAGTAGATAGGGCTATGAAATAGTGGAGGATTCCAAGACATGATTGATGATGGCCTAGGAGTCTCCATATATGTTTATTTTGTCGATGTCTAGAACTCCCGCATCCACATTTACCTCCCTGTTTAGCTCTGTAAAAAAACCAATTGGGTAGGAGATATATGGATCATTCGGGAAATTAAGACACCGAAGGTGTACATGATTGTCGCTTCAGCAATGGTTCCATCCAAGTGTGTATCATGTCTACGATCCTGTCAACATTGTGGAAAATGTTATCAAAGATAATGCTATTTCTAGCTTTCCATATTTCTGCAAATGTAAACAACGGAATGGCCCTCCTATGCCTATACTGGGTACTCCACCATAACAAGCATGTTTCAATAAAACAATGGTCAATGTATGTGAAGGAGAGTAAAGAAGACAAACCATGCCAAACTTGTACAATTATTAGACACGTTAAGAGAATGTGGACATTGTCCTCCTCCTCGTGCTTGCAAAAAACACATATACCAGGTCCCAAAAGGCCCCACTTCTTCAAATTCTACCAACTGAACATCGTTTTCTTCCATCCAAGCCAAGTGTATAATATAATCTTGAGTGGGATTTGTACTTTCCATAACTTGGTGAACAAACAACAATTTTGGCTATTATGTATGCTGTAGAAAATGTATTTGTATGTATCTGATACCGAAATGGATCCTTTTTTGATAATGTTTTCCTACCCAATATGATCTCCTAGTACATATTTTCATATCCCAGCATTTCCTAATGTAGTAACAATGTCTCTCTAGACTCTTGCCAAGTCCCCCCACAAGCCCAATGCATCTACCCCTTTCCATATTAGCGTGATACTAGACCAATCCCAAATGGCTTGGTAAAGGAAACACCTCGTGAGTTAATATATTGAGTAAATTCCTCTGTGTAGTACATATGAAAACGAGCCCCGATTATCTTGTCCTGCCCAAAGATGATCTCCTTCCTGGAGCCCATGATCTAGCAAGTCTGCTCAATGAACTAGTGCCTGACCCTGTTGAGGTTGTTCCAAATGGTAGATCCATATCCCTTGCCCACCAGTCCCTCTCTCATCTAGTGACTAACCTTTATGTCCTAATATTTTTTTCTGATGATCTCGATCCATATACCTATGCCAAAATGTCCCCACCATAGCGTTTCAGTGAGGATTTCCCACCCAGATAGCTTGATGTTCAGAATGCCCCAGCTCCCCATTGACTTGGGTTTAGTGATCATGTCCATTTTAGCGAGACGAAATGTATGATCTGTTTCAGAACCAGCCCAAATGAATCTAGCCATAGCACAATTAATCTTCTTATTGATGGATGCAGGAATGCAAAAAAGGTGTTCCCAATATACAACTAGTTGTTATAGTAACAATTGCACAAGTGTGGCTCTGCCCCCAAGCATTAGACTCCTATGCTCACATCCCAATATCTTCTTGTGGAATCTATCCATAACCCGTAACCAATCTTGAATTCGATATTTGTTAGGCTTGATTTTGTAGCCTAGGTACTTCAAATCGCCACCAACTGGTATAGCCCTCAGCCCAAATAGTTTTGAAATGTATTAAATATCCTCCTTCTTACCTTCCCCAAATAAAAATTTCGACTTGTGCTTATTCACGTACATTCCAAATGCACTACAAAATCTGAGGAAGATGTTATGTAGAGAAGCCCAGATCAATCAGGATATGATCCCAAATATGAGAATATCATCAACAAAAAAATTGTGAGATACCTTAATACCTTGCCCCATAGGCATTGGCAGATATTCCACCTTATGGCAAGCATTTTTAATACTCTGGTTGAGCTCATCAATGATCAAGATAAACAACAGTGGGGAGAGCAAGCACCCTTTTCTCAACCCCCTTCCAATCCTAAAGAATCTAGTCGATGTGACGTAGGCCATAATCCATTCAATGTTGAGAGTATGTAGTCCAATTTTGTGTAGCGTGATTTGCAGGAAGCTCCAATCAATGTTGTCATATGCCCTCTGAAAATCCACCTTCATGACGACAACTTCCAATTTCTCAATATGTATAGAGTGAATGCATTCTTATGTCGTTGCAACCAAATCATGGATTTTTCTATCTTGTAGAAAGCCATATTGCTCCAATGTGATGTATTTAGACAGAGTACTTTTAATGTGGAGCAATGATTTTGGAGATCAATTTATAAATCAGATTGCAGAGTGAGATGGGCCTATAGTCCTGGAAATTCCTCAAGTCGCTCTATTTGGGGAGGCCAATATATGCCTAATTGATCTCCTTAGTGATGCACCGTTCCAATATAGGCTCTTCCACCATTTGAATGAGGTCCTATCCCATAAGGTAAACAAAATGTAAGAATAATTCTACTGTCCATCCATCTAATCCAGGGAATTTTTCTTTGGAGAAATTTTTCACAACAGAGTGGACCTCCTCCAATTCGACTACCTTGTACATTTCTTGATTCATGTTTTCATCAAACATGTTGGGGTAATAGTTGGATGACCAAATATGGTCCTCAATATTCACAGTATCCCTATTTTGATATACCTTCTTAAAGTAGGCAACAATAGCTTGTTGAATCTCCGTAAGAGTGTGGATCATGTAGTCATTGGAATCCTTTATGTTCCATATGGAATTAAACTGCCTTCTATAGTTTGAAAATCTATGGAAAAATTTTGTATTACTGCCTTCCTCCTTAAGCAATATAACCCTACTCTTCAATCTCCAAGTCACTTCCTGAATGTGGACGATTTTCTTATTTTTCTCCTCCAGCCCTTTAATGTTGTTGATAAGTTCAATGGATGGGTTCCCCATATCTAGAGTTCGACCCAACAACTCCAGCTCACTTTTTATCTCATCAATATCCTTATGCAACATTTTTTTGCATCTTTCCCATCTTTTAGCCTTCATTTTGAGCGCATGTAGTTTCTATACAATAGCCATCATAGGGGATGTGGTTGCTACCCTAAACTCTAACCATGTTTCCTAAAGTCAAGATCAGGTTCCTCGAGCCAGATATGACTAAATTTAAAAGGCATGTTGATCCTAGATAGCTCCTTGCTCTAGATGAATGTGATGGGCAAGTAGTCTGAAATGTATGTCCTTAAGATCAAAGTCTCCATATTTCCCATCCTTTCCAAAAGTTCATCTTGTATACGAAAACGAGCCAATCCTTTAGCAATATCTTGTGTACTGAATCTCCCATTGTGCCAACTAGGAACCAACATCTGTTGCCTAATATCCATCAAATTGCATTCACAAAAAATGGTTTTTAATTTATTCGTCAGCAGGTCAATTCTAGGGGTCCTACCCGAGCATTCCTCTAGTGCAATGGTGACATTTAAATCACCAGCCACAATTAGTGAGTCCAATTTCAATATATAAGCCCCCATCAGCTTGTCCCAGAAGTTGTTATGGTCCCTATATGGTGCATATATGTTGAGGATTTTGAAACAGACCGCTAGTCCTCTTAGGTTTCCGTATAGTAATATTTTGGCAAAACATCATTATGCCTAAATTTGACCTACCTCGAGTCCCACATTGCAACCATACCCCCAGAGAAGCCCATAGAATCCATAGCCACCATATGCCAAGTAGGAAACATTTTCCTGAAGTATTCAAGTGCCCTCTCGAAAAGAGTCATGGATTCTTGTAAAAGATTGATGAAAGGATTCACATAATAGAAGAGTTCCTTGAGGGCAAGATGTTTGAGTGAGTCCCCTAGTCGTTGCATGTTAAGGGATAGGAATAGGTTCATTTTAAGATGGCATCAGGCATCTGTGCTCTAAGGCCCTGTGGATCAAAGGTGGAGCTAATGGGAATATCTATTAGAGTAAAAGGAAGAATTTTGGTCTCCCACAGAAATGTTTGTTACCCCTATTATTTCTTCTTCTAACAGTGATATTGAGTGTAGAGTTAGGACTAATCATTGGGAATGTTTGGGGCCATGGTCGATGTATAGTGAGGGATCGAAGGTTAAGCATCGTTATGGAAAGAAGGTATTCGATGTCACTATCAACCGAATTTATGGGAGACAGAACGGGTGATCCCGATGTAAGTGGGGTTTCTCTAGAAGGTATGTCCTCAGGTAGTGGAGTGGGGATTGGGTAATTCCCCGAATGAACAACCTCCTTGATTATATTAGGGGGTGGATCAGTTGGATAGATCAATGTGTGAGGAGGGGTTGTGCAAGATGGCACAAATGGGGGTTCACAATTCAATATGGGAAGATTCCATAATGTGGATACCATCAGCGAGACAACCATATGTTCAATGTGGGTGGTGCAAAGCACCAGAGGGGTCCTATTTAGTAGGCAGTTTTGAGAGTCTAAGGGGAAGGAATGGGATGAACGAGAGGATGATGGTCCAACAAATTGTGAGCAGGTCAATGTGTTTACCAAAGGAAACTTATCAGAAGGAATTCGATAAGACGAGGTGTGTGTACTTGAATTTTTTCGCCCCTACTAGTACACCCCCCCCCCCCCCCTCAAGAGAATGATTCTCTAGTGTCCCACTACCCCTAGATTGGCCTGCGAACTCCTGCTTCTTCATGTATCTATGTCTATGTGAGCATTGAGCCATCAAATGCCCTGTGTGATGGCAGAGAAAGTAATGGAAACGGATGCTCCATAAGTCTAAGCATTTATGTATCTTAATATTGTCCCAGGCGAGGTCGATATGTCCAGGTAAATTGCGAAAGAGCCCCCATTCAATAAATATCCATGCGACCCTTTTGTCCTTGACTCTAATACATTTTGGATCCACATAAATGAACCTACCAATAGTATTCCCAATGTCCATGAAGACACGTCTAGTGCAAAACTCAATAGGTAATCTAGGAAGCTTAAGCTAGATGAACCTGTGATGGGGGTATTCCTCAGAGGGTTGAACCCAAAACACCATGGATGTAATGATAGGAAACCCCTTCCCCTTACCTACAACATACCATGCATTTTGTCCAAGTCCTCATGATGTAAGAATTGAAATCTATACCAGGAGTTCATGAGGCGGCTCATAGTAGGTACATATCATAGTAATGTCTTCAATTTATCTTCCACCTAGATCCTCATCTCCTACTCTAGTAAATCATCAAAATACCAATGTCTAACGAAGGCCCTTTTATGTAGGTTGAGAACTCTGTCTAGAAGCACACTATAGCCAAAGCTGAGTAATTGAGTCTGTGTGGTAGTATGAACCACCCTTCTCTTTTGTTTAGATTTGTGTCCTAGGGATTTCATATGTCGTTCAGTTGGTCATCTAATCAGATGGTTTCAACAATTAACTACCTTTGATATATTTCATTAGGTCATGCTAAAGAGAGACCATGGGCTTTAAATTGTAAAGGCTTGCAATTTCTGTTGTTATGGATGAATGTATCTATTTCATCCACTAATTTTCCCACCTAGTATTAAACTTCGTCGCTATCAATAATTATTTAGTTTTTTTCCCAATTTTACCATTTTCTCTGTATTGAATTCATCTTGGTGTGATGCAGGCATAGACCATTGGAACTAATGGTGATATCATCTTCAATCTAAAATACACAAGAATTTTATCCAAAACAAAGGCCTATGGAATCACATGAATCTCTAATGATATCAAAGGCTTAGAACATATGCCTATGGAAAAGTACAACGGAAACGATACACTAGGTGATAAAGACACATGACACTCGTTGCTACATTGGAAAATAGGGACACATGACATTTTTTTTATACACTATCAAGTCAAAAATGATGAATGGCCCAAGAGGAACCTACTCTTAATATAATTCCTTGATCTTAACAATAATGAGCATTAATTTTTACTAGGATTAAGAACGTTTTTTCTGACAATAAATCTTTTGAAATAGAATATATTCCTAGTATATGTTGACGATTCTAAACGAATACTCTGCATTTACAGCCCTTTCATTTCAACTAGTTTTGGGGATTGATTTACACCAAGTTTTACTATGGAGTTCATGAGAATTAGTTATTATTTTAACAACATTTATTTTCTTCTTTACTCTTATGAGATCATAGAAATAATTTTTATCTTCTTTAATAAGGTTGATCACCTCCATATAATATGTTAATATATTAATTTAATGCAATTTTAGGAAGTATATTGTATTCCATATTATTTATTTATTTATATTTTATTTTATCATGGTTAATCGATAACTCATTGGAGTCATATGGGCGAGGTCGAAGATCAAAGTTAGCGATTGCCACTATAACACCAAGAGACCTAGAGTACAATATCAGACCTTGTAGCTACCACTATAATACAAAGACACCGATATTCAATTTGGGAAGGCCCAAGATCAAACCTAGTAGCTATCATTATAACACCAAAAGTCTAGATATCCCAGGAATTTATGGCTTAGAAAGAACAAGAGTTGAGACTCCCGAAGCATGGGGGATCGTACTCCTTTAGCCTTATCATAATGGGCAAAAGATGTCCTACGTGGGATTTGAAACTATATCGAGGGTATAACATCCCATTGTGCCAACTACTCGATCATCCTACAAGGAGGCTTCCATGTTATTTAACATGTTCTTATATATTAAATATGTGGTCATAACTATATTTTTAATGACTAGAAGGAATACTTCTATGAGGATTTTAAGATAAGGGACATTTCCCTTAATTTACATTATTGAATATAATTTTGAAGATTGTAATTCCAAATTAAAAAGTTAACAATAATATGAGTAACCATTTTTTTTATAAAATACTAAAATATATAAAATCAATCAACATTAGATAAATAGATATATCAATGTTGAGGTGAAATTGTGAATTGAAAAGTTGAACACTTCCTCTCTACATAAAAGAATAAATGTTTTAATATTTCTCTCTTGAGGGAAATGGTTGTTAATGAAAATATATGGAGAATTGAAGAAAATGCATGATTAATTATACAAAGATTTATAAAGTAAATTATGATAATACTTTTTTTTTCCTGGTGTAGGACATCATTGTGGTTCTTTTTCACAAGCAAAACCTCACCTAAAATTAAAAGACATTATAATTCCACAAAAAAAATGTGTAATTATGTGAGCAAACATATTTTTACTAATGAAGATGATTAGAGTAGAGAAAATCAATGAAAATTAGATATAGAGAATAATTATATTAATTTTGGTCCAAAAGTGGAAATTTAAGAATTGAGCACTATTTTGGGAGATAGTATTATGTATCTAGATCAAAATAATATAGAAGAAAATATAGATCAATGACTTGATAATAAGCCACTTTGAGGCAACTACCTCCTTTTACATCACATAGATGAACAATTCTTAGATGATTCAAATGAGAAGACTTCCTTGATATATATATAGAAGTCTAAAGGGTCAAAATATAATTAGGGCATATATAAAAATAATAATGTAAGGGCACAAAAATAACAATAGTGAGATTGTATAGGGCACAAAATAACAATATAGAGGCTACACTAGTATTATAGTGACCTAACACGCCCCTCTCCTTCAAAAAAATGTTGGCATTAATGCTTGAGTAGCTCTGGATGCTTCTATATAAAATACTCATCCTCTCATGTGGAATCTTCAACAGGTAAGTTCTTCCAATTAATGATATTATCTTAAATTTTTTGAGTTTGTAGTTGTCAGATTCTTGTTTATGTGATTTCTTTAGGATCCAATATGATTTTTTCCTTCCTCAACATAGTATGGCATTATAGTTGTTGGGTTGTGTTATATTCTTTCGACGTCTAGATCCCCTAGATAATCGGGGGCTTAGGGGGGGTCGTAGCCCCCCCTTCATTGCATCGATTGCGCAGTGGGGGGGTCATAGGGGGTTTGAGGGGGTCAGGTAGCCCCCCTCTACGGGGTCTGGGGCAACACCGGGGGGGAATTTTTTTGGACCCTATATTAGGTGGGACCAACCTACCTATGGTTTTGTGCATGGTTTTCACACATGGTTTTGGGCGTGATGGCTTTTGGTCCATGGTATTGGATGCTTCGGCATGTATATATATGTATTGTAACATTGAATGGAACATAATGAAAAATCAAGTTGGTAGTCCTGGTTTTTGGATCTAGGGGAAAATCTCTGTGTATATGTGTTTTATGTGTTATGCTCTAGCATTCTTTATTTTCTATGTTTTAGAATTCATATGCAGGTAATTACTGTACAGGGCTAAAACCTACAATAGTTTTAACTAGGAGCTTGTCATCTATCACATCCGTAACTAGTCTTTCAAGCACACTCGGATTTCTAATAAACTCATTATTTATGTTCTTTGATATATTACAACACTCTTGGAACCCAGATAATGGATCTTCGAAATAGAGAGACATTGTAGATGTTTTTCATTTGTTTTCTTTAGAAATTGTTGTTTTGCAAGCGTTTATAGGTTCTCGTTTCAACGTTGTGTTTTCCTTTCCCTGCAAGATAGGATAGAGGTGTGCAAGAGTGCTTTTGTTTCATTGTAGATAGTGTAGAATTGTGTCTTCCTTTATTGCAAATATTCTAGGTTTGTGTGTCATTTTCCTTTCAGGAAGTTATTTCATCCAATCGCAAATTTCCTGTAACACAAATTACTCAACTTGGTCTTTGTACATCTATCTTTGATTTCA
Organism: Pinus taeda; assembly: GCA_000404065.3. Taxonomy (NCBI): domain Eukaryota; kingdom Viridiplantae; phylum Streptophyta; class Pinopsida; order Pinales; family Pinaceae; genus Pinus; species Pinus taeda. The sequence continues at coordinate 42,974 of APFE031222219.1, forward strand.
TTATTTCCACATACATGAATCAAAAAGATGAAAAGACAGCGTCCACTACATATATAGTCGCAATTAAAACTAAAACTAAAATTTACCAATTAAAAAAAAGTTGCAACATTATTGTTGCAATACCAAAAACTAACCTAAAATAATAGATCACAAACAAGAATAAAAATACATAAAGTAATGATTAAGAAATTAGCATATGTATGTTAAAAGTGTAACTTATATACTTTATTGCGTCTCAAACTCTATAAACATATAATTCTACACTCTTTTAACAGAAGGGTAGAACTATTTTTTTTTATAGAAAACTCATTTAAATTGATATCACATCAGCACAATTAATTTAAATTGATATATTTCATTTTGTATTGCTCTTTTTAACAAACAGTATGCGAATCACATTCAATTTAAAATATGTACTTGCTTATTTGTATGCCAATCACATTCAATTAAAAATGTGTACTTCCAAGCAGAGTAACCCAACTGTGATTCCGTTTGCATACGAATTTCTCCTTCAACACAAAGCCGCTCTTCTTTATAGTGATGACTTTCGGGCAAAAGGGCTGCAAATGCGTTTGGCATTTTGGAAGGGAGGTCAGATGGTTGATAAGCATGCTCAGGTGTTGATTCTGCTAGAGATGACGATTATTTTAAATTGCAAATCTGTGTATGTGTTTTGAATATCTATTTGATTCGAGTCTACGACTTATCATGATTCCAAGTAGAATCCGGTCATTCTCCACGACGTAAAGGAGAAATCCACTATGATTTCCCACTACATAAAGAAAAAATCCACGGTTATTTTCCACTATGTAAATATTGTGTGCTTTACCTTTGAATTCCATGTTCTTGAATGTATGGAAGATAGCAATCATGTATAATATTTTACATCATTTTTATGTTATCTCCGGCAAGCATATTCTTTGCCGTCGGTGGGATGTTTATTGTCTGGATGGTATGTACTATAGGATTGAAGGTATGTGTTTGCTACTTCATGCTAACAACATGGGATCACTTACTATGGATTATGGACTGGTGAATGTTGTCTCTGTATGATAGTTTTACACGCCTGACTAATTCCTGGGCTGGTAGATAGAGTTTCTCGGTATTGTGAATAGTGTTTGGTAGGGTTGGGTATAGCTTATGGACCTCATTGTCGACTCTATTGTGGAACTAATTATTAGGATAATGGGCTTGATATATTGATTCAGTGTGGTTTGCGTCTCTCCATTGGGCTGTGGAAATGCTTATTGATTTCCAGTATGGCTTGTTTATGGCTTGTTTACCTTATTACAGTCGGAGATAATACATATTCTGATGATTTTCTTTATTGTCATTTATATAATAATTTGCATGATTAGGAATCATTTTCCTCCCTCTACTAGGTGATCAGATGCCTATTTGGATTGAAATCCTTTCTCTCGCCTGCCCACTACACGACCGAGGTGAGGGATATTGTCTGAGTCCTATAAACTACTATACGCTTTCAGAATGTTAGGTGAATTCCTTCATTATTTCTAGGCCATGCAAGGAATTTGGATTCAGACTTTGTAACAGGTGGTGGACTTATCTAGGGTGTTGTTGTTCTTGTTGTTGTGAAGGGTAGATGTTTGGGGCTATCCTGTCTGGGCTCTAGGTGTTGATTGCTAAGTCTAATGGTAGTTTTTCCCTAAGAACTACTGCATTGGGGCTGTCGGGATGCTCTGGTCACTGGTTACTGGTTTCTGTTGCAATTTGAATATTTTGACGAGGGGACATTGGGGCATATCTTACATGAAGTGACAAGGGTCACTATCCATATATCCATGAATGTTGGATTATAACCATTTTGGTCATCGGTTGATGTGTTCTGGGGTTCGGATCAGGAAATTTATTTTTATATTGCACTCTTCCAATATTTCCCTTTACGAACAATGATATGGTGATGGGTTCCTCATTGGGTAGAGTGCGGGTGTATTGTGGAGTGTGTATATCACTCTGCGGTTGATGGCTAGGTTCCCGAGACATTCTTGGTGGTAAGATTTGTGTAGGATACACCTGTTTGTTGACCTACCACATTTTTACGTGCTTTTATGACTGTGATTATTCCCCTACCTATGGAGTTGAGAAGGTCCCTCATCGCAGTTGTCTATAATGAGACTTTTTGAAAGCTTTTCCGGTAGATTTTTCCGATCAAAATCCGGCAGCAATTTATTGGAATCCCAAGTTTGATAGCTAGTTTCTGCACAATCAAAGGGTCCCAGGGGTTTTTCAGGGTGCTGAATCCAAATATGCAGTTAAAAAACCATTTTAACTGCTAAAAATCAATATTTAACCTCATTTCTTCTACCGGATTTCGTCACCAGAATCTCCAAAAAATCACATTATAGACAACTCCTCCCTCATCTACACACCCTGCCCTGCATAAAGAATGATGTCCATCACGGACCCTTTTGCGTTGGATACATCAGCACATGAAGCATTCATATGTACCATGCTAGAGGCGGAATCGAACCACCGGGTTTACTGTGGCACGGACTAGGATGGTGGGCCCATAAACACAAATAATTGACCCATCGTGGACAACCCGAATGTTTCACTAAGTGGTGTACATGTGCATCCATGTTCACATGGGGGGCTACATGGCTACCACAGGGGCATCACTCCCGAAAATAACATCAATCCATCAATATTTCCACACCGTCACCGATTCTCGGTTTCAACCATGATGGTTTGATAGACTGAGTTAACAATTTGCCAAAGAGAGGATTGGTTGGAAGATGTCACTTTGTTGAATTGGGAGAAGGAGATATGAGGTGCTGGGTAGAAACAAAATGGAAGACTCTCCTGGGATATATGCCCTCGGTGGTAAGGCTGATGAATGGATGGTACAATTTTCATTTCCTCAGTTAGGATGACTTGAACAAGATCAAGATGTTGTCATGGATTAAGGGGAGGGGTTTCTTTGAACTACACTGATGGTACATCAGATTCAATCCCCTTAAGGAGATGCCAAAAAATAAATTGATATGGGTCAAACTGCCTCATTTGCCGGTTGAATTTTGGACTCAGCAAGTCTTCATTGATATCAGAAATGCGATTGGGAAGTTCGTTTATGTCGAACCTTAGTGTTTGGGGCGTCAAGATAAAATAATTGCATTGATCTTGATTGAAAAGGAATTTATGGGGCGATTCCCAAACTACATCAAGCTGTTCTGGGAGGGCACACATTTGGTACAAACACTGGACTTCTGGGGTGTCCCCTTCTGATGTCTCATTTGCCACCACACGGGACACCTCATGGCTAAGTGTCCACGCCAGATGGGTAGATTTCGTATGGCGCACAGGCGGATAATACATGGGACAAAGGATAAGGCTAGCGGATGGGTTGCTAATTTTGTGGTTGGCTACGATGCGACCGGGTATGCCGGCGGTACACAGCACTGTTCATGTACCCCTCCTCTTTTTATGCCATTCCCATCCTCTGAATTAAATCCTGATAAATGTGATTATTCTGCCCCAATTGTGGTTCCTTCATCTCCCTAGACATTCAATGGTTCTGGCTCACCTGCTACTCACGACACTTCTTTTTCCCCATCGGAAAAGATCTTGTATAAATTATGTGTTAACCTGCCAAATATGGGGTTAACTACTCCCCCTCTGACGACATATGACACCACCTCCCCAACACACATCATGTATATCCCTGCACCTCCACCCCCCCTCATATCACAACCATCCCCAGTGGCTAGGACTCGACCTATTACGCCTACTTTTCCCATGTCATCCCCTACAAACTCAATGGATAATGACATTGACTTCTTACTCAATAAGAAGACCTTGGATCTTTGTACACTCACTATTCACAAACCACTTTGTTCTTTGTCACCGCACATGAGTCCCACCTCGATGGGCACCATCATGGTTCGCCGAAAACATAACCAGGATAGTCATCACTTCAGAGGACAACCAAGGCCCCTTTCTTTCACTCTGTCTGCTACACAGCTTTGGTTGATATCCCCATCGCATCATCCATCACCCCTCGGGCCCTTAGAGAAAATGTGCCCACTACCCGGCTATCATGAATTCAGTCTATCTATGAATATCCAGGGTTTGGGGGCTGCTCCAAAATTTTTGGCCCTCAAAAAACTCTTCATCTCGACCCGTCCCTACATCATCCTTATCTAGGAAGCTATGCACTCAACACAATAGGAAATTATATATTTCAGGAAGATGCTCCCTAATTGGCATATAGCGATGACAGATGCAGTAGCCTCTTCGGGGGTCTTGTCGCTCTATGGGACCTGAGATGGGTCTATATGACAACTTTTTCTTGTTTTGTAGGCATATTAATAATTGGAAAAATTAGAGGGCTCCCAAGACACATACATATTGCGAATATATATGCCCCGTATAGACACATTTTGAGAACAATTAGTTGCATCAGGGGTTTTGGTACTCGAATCCCTTATTTTGGTTGGGGATCTAAATTGCACTATTTAGATGGATGAGGTTTGTGGGGGGCTGGGGGGGTCCTGGAAAGTAGATGCCAATGCAGAACAGAAAAAATACGTCATTGCCAATTTCAATTTCATGGATATATGCCCCTCTAGGATTGCACCTACTTGGGATAATGGAAGGACTCGAGATGGATATGTTGCAAAAAGGTTGTATACATTTCTTCTACAGGAACGATTGATAGAGCGACTCAGGTCCATCCAATTGGGCATCATAAATAGCTTTATTTCTCACCACAGACCCATTATTCTCCAATGGAGGCGGGGGGACCTCAGACATGGGTAGTTGTTCAAATTTAATCAAGTGTGGCTGGAGGACCCGAAATTTAATACTTTGATGCGGGATGTCTAGAAAAAGGATAAGGCATAGGACATCTCCCTTATGGTGAATGTTCTGGGAAAACTACGAGCCTTAAAGGTGGTTTTAAAAGAATGGGATAGGAGGAAGAAATCCCAAATGGAAAAAGAACTAAAAGATATATCTGCTAAATTGGATATAGTGAGTCTACAATTGCAAAAGCACAATCCCTCGGCATCACTACGAGCAACAATATACTCACTGGAACAAAAAGAAAACATATTCTACAAATTCGGGAAGCAACTTAGCGCCTTAAGAGTAGGGCCATATGGATCCAAGAGGGTGATAGAAATAAAAAAAAATATTCTAGAGATATGTCAATCACAGAAGGAAGATAATTGACATAGAAGGGAACCAGATACAATCTCAACAGGATATAAGTAAAGAGGTTGTCCAACATTTTGAATAAGCATACAGTCACAGAGAGGCAGACTGTGCCGAGGACTAGATTTGGGGGGTGGATGTATACCCCACCATGTTTGATGATGATGCAAATAAGACTCTATACAATGAAGTCACAAGGGAGGAAATATTGGAGGTGCTCAATTCTTTTAAAAGAGATAAATTCTCGGGACCAGATGGATGGACTGTCAAACTATTTACACATTTTTTCGACATTTCTTTAGGGGGACCTCCTGGCAATGGTGGAAGAATCAAGGATCAAGGGTTATATCCATCCTCATATAAATTTGACCTACATTGCCCTCATTCCAAAAAGGAGATCCACTGGATCCTTCCTGGATTATCGACCCATCTCGCTATGTAATCTTATATATAAGATTATATCCAAGATTATTGTTGGAAGGATTAAGCACACCCTATCAAAATATATATCGCCAAAATAGTTCAGCCTCCTACAGAATAGACAGATACACGATGATGTGACCACTGCTCAAGAATGAATACATACGATCCACATCAAAAAATTAAATGCTGCAATTATGACGGTGGACCTACAGAAGGCCACATGATTGCTTAGACTGGGGATATCTAAGGATGGTTTCACAAAAAATTGGCCTACAGGCTAGGAATACAGAATAGATGACGGCATGCATCACTGATGTTATATATGTTGTTATTATAAATGGATATCCCACTTGTTTTCTCGAGGCGGGCTGAGGGCTCATACAAGGATGTTCTCTCTCACCATTATTATTCATTTTAGCAATGGATGGACTCAGTTTGCATATTAAGAAAGCTTTGGTAGAGGGTGTTATTAGTGCTATGATTCTAGGCTGAAATATCAGAATTTATCATAGTTTTTTTGTGGACGATATGCTGATAATGGGTATGATCAATAGGATTGCATGATTGGCTTTATTCCACATCTTTTCCAAATTTGGGAATGCCACAGGACTATACATGAATCTACAAAAGTCTATCATTTTATATGGATATAGTGATATGGAGGACATTGCATACACTTGAAGATTATTTGGGGTGGAGGGTAATGATTTGGTGGGGGGCATGAAATACACGGGATTGCATATCAAACCCAATAAATATAGGATATATGACTGGATGTGGTTAGTGGATTGTTACTACAAAAAGATCTCTGGGTGGGCATACAAATGTCTGTCACTGGGTGGGCGCATTACTCTCACCCAATTGACGATCACACAGCTGGCAGTGTTTTGGTCCCATCTATACTGCCACCTGAGCACCATTATCATGGAACTTAATAGGATTATGGAAAAATATATTTGGTCTGGATTGAACACCATGCACAAATACCATCTGACTAATTTGGCATCCATTACATTACCAAAAAGATGGGGTGGTTTCGGATGGGCGTTGCTACAAAAAACATTGTCAAGAGGTATATTTGGGGCATGGAGGCTTCACTCAATGAACCTCTAACGTATCACGTGTGTTCGTGACATATTAAACAATACCCTTAATTTGACTACATATTGGAAAATACCTCTAAAAATCACATTATTTAACCCCCTACCAATACGAATCCAATACACCTTCTCAATTTAAATAGCCCTGCTTTCACTAGGCATTGTAAGTATCCATTTTTTCATTAACATTTTTTCTACCTCTTTATATTTTTTCATTAACTTTACCCTCCAATTTTTATACCTTCCAATATAAAATATATCCCCCAATATATTATGTCATTTTTCCCTTAGTAAATATCCCCCAATATGAACCCACTTGATATGGTATTTCTCCCCCAGTGAAGCCTCCATGATTTGTCGAGGGAATATGGACTAATAATATTATGAGACATAAATACCTCAAAGACAAAGATTTTAATGTAAGGATTGATAGGAAGCTCATTGGGACTATTTCGGGGTCGGCCATATGGCTCGTATTAAATAAAATAAGGCAAAGTTTTCTGTAAAACTTATGTTGGATCTTTGGATCTAGGCATAAGATACTCATTGGCCAGGACCAAATTTTGGGAATGGGATGGGATTTGAGCCCATCGGAGGGGCTCATCGAGTGCATCAATAATAAGGGCATTTTCTATTGGAATCAAGCCATTAGGTAATGGCATGGTAATATACCTATCTGGAAGAGATTAAGGGAGATTGGCATGGAGGGTCCGATGGCACGGGAATGGGAGTAGATGACGTCTGAAATGAAATTGATTGGTGTAAGTTGGGAGGTTGGCGGGGATCAGATTGCTTGGCTTGGAAAAATGAAGGAAGGAGCCATAGTGGTGGCGGACGTTTATAATACATTCTGCTACTATGAAGTACACAACTCAAAGGTATGCTAGTTTTATAAGTTTTCGAAATCTAGAATTACTATTAAGATCCTTTTATTTCTTTGGCTTGTTTGGAAAAACAAGAACTTGACCTGGGAAAACATACAAAAGAGGAACTAGTAGGGGCATGGAGTATGTGCATTATGTAGGAACCTGGTGGAGGACAATGTTCATCTATTTCTGAAATGCCCTGTTACTACATAGATCTGGAGCAATATTATTGGGAACGTTGGTTTTCCGCTCAATCAATATGATAACATCACTGGCTGCTTGGGATGGTGGAGTAAACACTGAGGAATATCCCATTAACATTTTTTTGGGAAATATGGAGATGGAGCAATAATATCATCTTTGAGAAATATATCGAAAATGAAACACATGTGGTAGATCGCATAATTGGATGGTATACTTCTGCAAATGCCAACAATAGTGGACCTAAGGAGCTGATTCGTAGGAAGACACGAATGACATGTGGTAGATCGCATAATTGGATGGTATACTTCTGCAAATGCCAACAATAGTGGACCTAAGGAGCTGATTCGTAGGAAGACACGAATGACTACCCGGCGGGGTTCTTTGTCGGCGTGGCACAAAGACGCACATGTGGGTGTGGTTTCTGGATAATTATATCTAGGGAACAAGAATACTGGGTCCACTGTTGGTAGAGGCACAAATATGAAGGCAGAGGCTATTTCATTATGGGGACTTCTTTGGTTCATTTCTTATCTAAACATTCCCACTATCCACATTTATGGAGATTCACAGACTATCATAGAGCATGTAGTGGGTAGCACTAAAATAAATCAACCACAACTTCATCGATGACTGTCAACAAATTGAGATCCTTTGGGAATCTTTCAAGAACTCAACTATTCAGCACATTGGAAGGGAATTCAATCAAAATGTAGACAATATGTCAAAGAAAAGTCTACTAAATACACTTGATGGGATGTACATTGAAATAAAGTTGCGTGGCAACACACTCGAGGCTACGATCTAACGTCCCCTCTTGGACGGGATCTATCCAATTACAAGATTGGTGTTTTTTATTTCTCCCAGGATGTTGTTTTGTGGCTGAGATTCTGTCGTTAAATATGCATAGTTTTATATTATTAGGTGATACGATGGACTGAATATGTTTTAATATAAGCTGGAAAGTTGAAAATGTGCAGGATATAATGTTTTGATCTCCTTTGATGTTCAGTTTTATTCACATAGGATGTTATATTAAATATTAAAATGTCTAGGCACTTTTTGTCACAAATGAATGGACAAATATAGGACGGAACAAGATATTGAAGTAAATGCAAATGCACTGTAAAAATGATGAACTGTAAAAATGATGAATATATATAGTGTTTTTTATTTCATATATAAAAACAGTGAATCTGGTTTTAATACAGAAAATGAGATTCGGTCCATTAATTTTCTCCTAAGAAAGTAATAGGCATTCTAAATTGATATCGGCCGTTCTTTCTTCTTTACCTACACGCTAGTATGTGCAGATTTAATCAAAAGAAAAGAGAGATAGATATTATTATTAAAGGGATCTATATATCCTTCCCTAGAAACTAAATGCTTCTTTCCCCTCCCTCTCTCGTTCAATTTTCGCTTGCTGCCATATTAGGATGTGGGCAATCGGTGTTGGAGCCCAGGACCCTCTTTACCACCGATCCTTACGAGTCCATAGCGGATTCGAATACAGCCGCGTCCTTCTCTAAATGGAGTGGAGTTACCCACAGCAACCGTCATCCAATGGAGAAAATACTTGCCCTAAAACTCACTTCTATGGATCTGCACGACCCCATTTGATCTCCTCCTCCCAACACTTTGTCATTTCTCCTCTCACTTGATAATTAAGGAAATAAATTCCTCTTCGGCTAGATTACCTCTCCTCTGTCCCATATCTACATCCGCATCAACGAAAAGAGAAAATCCAAAGCTCTAATCCCCACGGTCCTGCAAGTGGACAAGATGCACATCAAGATCAATAAAAAGCAGAAAACCCTAAAATCTCAAACTTCCAGAAATGAAAACAAGAATACAATTTTGTGTCAAGACCGCAAACCTAAGCCTCGGCGTGGTAGAAATCACTTTTTGCCCGGTTCCTCTGTATCGCCACCACAGAAGACATGAGAATCCGTCTCATATTTGGAAAAATCAAGCAAGCGGAGGAACGACAAATTGCCAAGAGGAGGAGAAAGTGGGACCGTGAAGATCAATAGATGTGAGTTTGACGGCAACTAATCTCTTCCTTGGATAACCGCTGCTGTAGGTTACGCCACTCCAGTTGCACAAGCACGCGGCCTCGCCCTAATCCCCATGGACTCTCAAGGATCACTGGTCATGAGGGAACCGGAATCCAACAGTGGCCGCTCAAACTCTTGATATGGGTAAGCGAGGGAAGAAGAAGAGAGAAAAAAAGGGAAAGAAGAGAAACATCGTATAGTGAGCGAGTGTTATAGATGAAGTAATGAAGTAATGCAAATTTATATAGAAAAATTAAAAAATGGATGGCTGTATTTCGTGGGTCAGTCTAGAGAGGAGCATGATGCTGCCAGCGAGTGATACGGATATAGGCATAGAAGTATAATAGAATAGAATAGTTATGTTTCCTTTTATGGGGTTACACTAGCGGACACGTCCCTCGGGATTCCCAGGTAGTCCAAACAGGGTACGAGCACCGAATCTGAACATAGTAAAGAAAGGAAGAAGTTCTGATAATTTGATGGGGCAGTGAATGAATAAAAAATGTTTGGACAGTGGAAGGTGTTTAATTTAATAGCATTGAATTAGTAAATAATGTTTGGTGAGTGGAAAGCCGAGTAGTGATGAGTGATTGATGGGGAGTAAATGAATAAAACAATGTTTGGGAAGTGGGAGGTGTTCAATTTTTTAACATTGAATCAATAAATAATGTTTGGCATGTCACAATCTGGAGCCCTATCAAAAGTTGAGTGATAATTTGATTGGGAGTGAATGAATAAATAACGCTGCGCAAGTGGGAGGCGTTTAATTTCTTGGCAGTGAATCGATAAATAATGGTTGGCACGACGGAAGCTTCAGGCAGGCATAAACAATGTTTGGCAAGTGGGAGGTGTTCAATTTTTTTAACATTGAATCAATAAATAATGTTTGGCATGTCACAATCTGGAGCCCTATCAAAAGTTGAGTGATAATTTGCTTGGGAGTGAATGAATAAATAACCCTCCGCAAGTGGGAGGCGTTTAATTTCTTGGCAGTGAATCGATAAATAATGGTTGGCACGACGGAAGCTTCAGGCAGGCATATCTTCTCATCCGTTGCCACGTTGCTTTACGTCCACCGCAAGTTATCTGCCTGGTTCCCACCTATATATATTATATTATATTTTTAAAATATTTAAAATGTTGTGTAATTTTTGTTTTAAAGAAATAATAATGATTTTTTAGTAAGATTAAATTGGTTTATTGAAGCTAAAATAAGTAAGGAGTTATTTAGAATTATTGGATCAAAGGATTAATAGGGTTTATTTTGTAATAAACCTTTTGAGACTACGATCTATTTCGAGTACATGCAAAAGATTGTAAGAGAGTTTTTGAGAGTTTGTCATTCTAGTTTTGTTTTTTTTTTGGTGTGTATTCACCCACCAATCTATGATTTATTGAAATTAATGATTTGACTAATAAACAAAAAAAAAAATTGTACTCAGCGGAAATATTTTGTAAAAAATCTCTATTCGGTACAAACAAATATAGAATTCTTTTCCTATAATTTCTAAAAATCACATTCCCAACCACATAAGTAATATTATGTAAACATTGGTATACTGATAGTTCAAAATCCAACCTCTCTACAAATATCCTATTTGCTTGGTTTCTCATTGAGAAGGAAAAGTAGAGGCATGGTTTGGGTATCTTCACATGGTATTGATGTCCAAGATAATATCATAGCACATGGGTTCATATTGGGGGAATAAAAATATAATTCAATATATCGAATGGTATTGAGGGGTAATTATCCATCTATTGTGGATATTCCACTAGAATAGTTTGTCACAATAGATTTGATGAAAATATTAAAATTTTTATTGTGAAGGTCAATTTCTTTTAGCTATGAAATTGTTTAATTACTTTTTTTTGCTTAAATATATGAAATAGTTGAAATGTGAAAAATATAAACACACACACACCCCAGATAAACAAAATATTTTATGATGTGAAACCCTTAAGGGAAGAAACCCGTCTAGAAGGTGAGGTTGCTCTGCTTTTTTCTAGTATGGACATATGCAAATACAAAGAAAGAGGTAGACTTTATGGAGTTACCTGAGATTGTGGCTACTTAGGAAGCTACATAATCTTATCCCCATCTATTCTTCTCACTAACATCTAACTCATGCCCACTCTACTCAAACATGGAACAAATACAATAACATAGAATGGAAACATTTCTCCTCCTATTGGTTGAATATTTAACAATCGTTGATAGTCATCTAGGGTTAAGGTTTTAACCTATTCAACCCTTAATTAGAGTTGTGGCTTTAACCTTCTAGAATATTCTTTAAAGTCAACATGTGGCTAGCCCAGTATGCATGGTTAAGGGAGGATGATGTGGTATCCTCTTGTACCATTGTGGTCAACATGGTAGAACAACTTGTATGAGGAATAACCTTTTTGTACAAGGTTTTCTTGATGCCAATTTCTTGATTAGAAAGGCGTTTGAATATAGATCGAGTTCCTCACACAATAAAGGAAATATTAGCCCCAAAAAATGTCATTGGATACCTCAAAATGACTCTAAAAAGTTTTAAACCCAAATTTTCCAAACTATGACATATCGCTAAAATGACCTTGTAATTTGATTCCTCCATTTTTTTCCACTCTAAAAGCATCAAGATAGATTAAAAAAAATATTATAATCCAATCTGGATCAAACAATTTATTTTTAACTAAATTATGGTATGCAGATAGGAAATATGGGGAATGAGGTATTTCACCAACCAATTTTTTTTTGTGTCTTTATACTACTATCAATAAGTTTTCAATGTAAAAAAAATAACTCTAAATAACTAATGACACTGACCATAGATTTCATGATAGGGAGATTTTAAATAAAATATTATCTTGATTAATAAGGAATGTGTTTCATGATTTTGAATGAATCTCAAGTAGCATATTATAAATAGCATTTTTTAAATTAGATTCTAGAAACATATGTAATATATTATCATTAAAGTAATAAAAGTAGAAATAATAAAAAGGTATTGAAAATATTGTAAAAAGAAAGGAACTTATATATTTGGTTAAAATAGGGGATTATATTGTTTGGAAACATATATTAAAGGAGTATTGATAGTATAGAAATGAAATTAAGGTATTCTTTAATAATCCATAAAACATTATGTTATGCCCTATATTTACTCAGTGAAAAAACACCCCCACATCCCACAATGGTCCTATTGGGTAATGGAAACTATATTTAGTGACTTTTCCTAGAATTTTGAACTACCTAGGGTTATTTTGACAGTGCATGCCAATGTACTCTGCGGATATTTGGAGCTAATGGTATGGAAAATCATTCTATTTACGCTAAATCTATTATTGAGAAACAAACTAACAATGGAAGTAATTCTTATATCATCCTTTTTCCTTAGAATAACTTCAAAAAGAGGTATTTAAAAGCTTTATATCAAAGGATAGTTTAAGATACTTATAAATTTATAAAAAAAAAGAATAGACTATAAAATTTAACATTGATCCTAACAATGGATAGATGAAAAGAGAAAGTAAATTCACTTCTAGATAAATGTTGCAATCCTGTTTTCAAACAACTAGATATATAGAGGTATATAGATTATCAAAGTATGCTTTACTTCTCTAGGAGTGTCTTTAATATGAATTTTAATTAAATGAAGTATCCCTACAATAAATGGTTCAATGTTAATACTGGTTTTCAATTGAAAAAATGATGAAATCCTATTTATGTGTTGTTTTGGATGGCTCCTAATGTTAACCTATAGGTTGTTTTGTCATTTTTTCATGTATGCATTCTTTATCCTAGCATCTAATGTCTAGTAGGAATTAGGAAGATATAATGATGACACATAGGATGCATATATGTTAGCCTTTGTTGATGGTGATGATGAAAATGTAGAGAACTGTATCTCTAATAGTATCCAATGCAAGGAATACACCAGCAAAAAGAGGTTTCTAGTGTTATAATATTATAGAAAATTATGAAACTAACATTTGCTAAAACTTCTATTAATAGGATATGTTTTAGTGGAGGAGAATTTGTAACACACCAAACCCCTAATGTCGCTTTAGAATTATGGGGTGCCATTAGGCTTGATATTAAAAGTTTATTATGATCATGTGGTTATCAAAACTGTGTTAGGTCCCTATAATACTAGTGATGCCCCCATTACTATTGTAGTTGTATCCCTTATTAATATTGATGTGCCCCTATTGTCCCCATATTTTTATTATTGTGCCCCATAGAATCCCTCTATTGTTATTTTTGTGCCTTTATATTATTATTTTTAGGTTGGCTTGGTTATATTGTCACCCCTTAGACTCCTATATATAGAAAGGAGGTTATGTCATTTGAATCATCAAAGAATTGTTCATTTATGTAATGCAAATGAGGTTTCCCCCTTGAAGAGGCTACATTCTAAGGCGTTCATCTATATTTTCTATATTTTTGTGAGTTGGTTTCATAACATTTGGTATCAAAGCTTCGAATTCTAAGGTTTCGCTCCTCCAAACAAGTCATCGTGGAATTTGCACTATAACATTTTTCTACAATGTTTCAGACGCTAAAAAAAAAGACCCATTTGCGCCGAAATCGTTATGAACCTCTGGTCTGAATTTCAAAGCTTTTTGCACTATATTTGTGGATATATGATATGAAGAATTTGGCCTTTTTGTAGACTCCTGAATTTCACTCCAAACAGGTGACCTGGGGAAAATCATCATAACTTTTGTTTGGGGCATCAGATTTAAATTTCATAAGAAGTAACAAAAAGAGGACAGACTTTATTTTTTTGTGTATATTTTTCAGAGACAAAGGTCAAAATAGTGACAAGTGGCACTTCATACAAGTTCCCTCTTCTGGAAAGGTCTATAATCAGGTCATATTGGGAGATTGTGCATAAATCTGTCCTGGAGAATCTAAATTTGATCAAACTAGTGGCATTGGAAAGAGGACACAGAGGGCAATTTCAGAACTGGATGATCCAAAATTACAGAGATACATCAGATTCAATATCGAGCTCCTACAAAGTGAAAAAATGTGTGTAATTTTTTTAAATTTTGCATAAGCTTCGTTTGAAAAATTAGTTTGAAGGAATTCAAAGGGCATAGTAAAACATTATTATTGATAATTGATGCCCCGAGGAAAGAAAATGCAAACACCTAGTGAGCAACCTGAAAGCTCTAGCATGACTCATGAAGAAGAGGAAGAAATGCAAAATCATATATCAAAATTATGAGACCAAGTGCACCAAATGTCACTCGCACAAAATGTAATAGAATCTAAGATGGATGGTTTAAAGAAAGATGTAGAAGCTAATATGTATGGTGTGGAAGCTAAGATGGATGGTTTAAAGAATGGCATGGAAGCTACGATGAATGGCATGGACAGTAAGATGGATGGCATGGATGATAAGATGGAAGAATTGAAGATAGATTTGAATAAGTTGCTACAAGAAATGGTCACTAATGGTGAAATGGTAGTAAAGGAAACTCATGATGAGAACAAAAGAAATGATAATCATGATTTCATACACTCTAATGTCAGATCGAAGTGTAAAAGTTTGAATAATATAACACTTATTCATAGAGATTATCCTGATTATACACTATTTGTGGAATGCATGCATAATAGATAACCTCCTCTACCATTGATCATCAATTTGTGGAATTAGAAAAAAAATCGCATGTGCTCATTGAAACATCAATCACACATATCAACACAGTATGTAGTGGGGAAAGCATACAGCTGAAAACCCCCAACTATCTGTATATTATAATGATAGGGAACATGTAACAATACATAGTACAATACTCCTCACAAGTACTCAGTACTATCTCCACATGCTACAGACAAACTAGCTCAGATCTGAACAAGTCACGGGTTCAAATCTCCTCCACTATTTGCCTACCTCTACTGCGCAATCCAAGTTGAGAATAGATCAGATCCAAGTTTGAATTCCCTTGGCTTGTACTGCACAATCCTCTTTGGCAATCTCAATCAATGATTGTGCAAATCTCATGCATAGCTATAGTCACAACTGATAGTAGTCTCACCCTTTTATCCACCTCTAACACCTGTCTCCACTGAACTGTCCATGCACTGAGTTAAGTAATGTATTCTTTAGTTGATTTATGAGTTAATAATTAGTGAATTAATTAATAATTAATTCACAGGACTCATCACTAGTGTATTTGTCAGTTAGACTAAATACAACTAGTTCAACTAAGTCAAACTGAACACAACTCCATCAACTCCTCAATCAACTCCACCAA
>APFE031222219.1:59083-105833 GCA_000404065.3 Pinus taeda
CCAAATATTATTAAGAGCTAATAATATTCGACTATTCTATTTTTTGACTAGCAGTCTAAAAATAGCCTCTGCCCATATGTCTAAAAATAGAGGTCCATCTATTTTTACCAACATGACCAATCAACCATAAATAACATCTTGCAACTCATAGACCATGATCCATATGTCTAAAAATAGAGATAGTCTAAAAATAGACTTTGCGCCAAAAATAGCCTGCAGGCCCACTTAGTGAAGGCAACTTCTTTTCACTAAGCTCCATCATCTTCTTGCATTTTCAACACTCCCTCTCAACAATATATGGATTATCTGCAACCCCTATCCTACCTCTGTGGTATTCGAATTTGCTCTTGGTGAGCGCCTTTGTCAAGATATCACCATCCTGATCCTCTGTGGGAATGTATGAAGGTAACATGATTCTCTGCTGCACACAATTTTTGATATGATGGTACCTAATGTCGATGTGCTTGGATCTATCATGAAATACTAGATTAGCTGAGAGTTTAATTCAACTCTAGTTATCACAATAAATCATAGTAGGCTCCAAGTGTGACCTGAATAACCCAACCAGGATCTTCCTCATTCATATAGCCTCAAATGCAGCCAAACATGCTGCCATATACTCGGGCTCTATTGAACTGAGTGCCATGGATCTCTGCTTCCTACTATACCAAGAAACTGTTGTTGACCTGATATTGAAGATCCCTCCAGATGTGCTCTTTCTGTCCATTAGGCTCCATACCCAATCTGCATCTGTGAAGCCACATAGCTTCACATCATCCTCCTGTCTGTACCACAATCCATATCCCGATGTGCCTCTGAGATAACACAAGACATGCTTGCCTGCATTCCAGAAGAGCTTGGTTGTCTTAACCATAGCTTGTGAAAGTTGGTTAACAACATAGCATATATCGGGTCGTGTATTGACCAGATACATAAGCAACCCCACCAACTATTGATAAACAGTGGCATCCACTACCTCCACTGAAGTAGCATCCTCCTTCCTCCAACCTCTAGGAAGAGGAGTATCAACAGGCTTGAGGCCGTGCATGTTGAACTTCTCCAGTATCTCCCGGGCATACTTACCCTGAGAAACAAATAGTCCTTCACTGCACTGCCAAATTTCCAATCCCAGGAAATAATTATGGAGGCCCAAGTCCTTCATCTCAAACACTCTAGCAAGATCCTCCTTGCATGAAAGTATCAACAGCTCATCTCCCATCAAAATCAAATCATCTACATAAAGTACAATGATCAACAACTTACCCTCCACCACAATCTATTATAGGTTAGGATCTGCCTCACTCTTGGAGAATCCAAGTCCGATGAAATAACTATCTATCTGTGTGTACCAAGCATGAGGTGCTTATTTCAACCCATACAGTGCTCTCTTGAGCCTGCACACATGCGACTCGCTGCTGAAGATTTCGAAACCTTCGGGCTGCTCTATGTACACCTCCTCCTCAATGACTCCATTGAGGAATGTGTTAGAGTCAGTCTAGTTATCCCTCCGTCAGAGATCAAAGCTCTTTTTGCATTTCATGTTTAGGTGTCCCATCCGTTTTGATCAGTTGCATTTCGTTAGGCATGCCATAACTCTAATGGAGTGGTTAGTGTCACTCATTCCCCTCGTGCTTGGCACTGCTAGTTCAGGTCTATTCATTAAAATAAGTCTTCAAAGGTCATTTACAATCATGTTTTAAATTTTTAGGTCTTAGGTCTAGGGTTGAGTCAATTTTGTCTTGAAAAGTCTTAGAAGACCAGCAGGCCAGAGGAATGTCTTTGATAGATCATCACTTCAATAATTTTCATCGTTGTACAGTTGAATTAGGACTTCTCTTCAACACTCTATTTTGAAGATAAGTCGCCACCTCATTTTTGTAAAAATTGTAAAGATTTTCAGTTCTTCAAACATTCAAATGCAGCCTTGGTCTCCTTTGCCAGAGCATATCATAGCTATCCCTGCAAAAAATTATCCGAGAAAATCATTATTTCAACTAATTTTAAAGGGGAAACCAAAAAGGTCAGAGCCTATTAATTTTGAAAAAGTGTCAACAACCAAACATAAGAAAATGGGTTTTGGGTTAAGAAAAAATCAACAAGGATTCTATATGAAGATATTTCTCCTCATTTGCAACCCATTCCACATTCCAAGAGCAAAGAGCATTGTTCTAAGGCGATTTTGTGAGTTTGTGAGCAACTTGGGCCATTTCCAGGGTGCATGGCACATCAGGTCAGGCGTGCGGCACATCAGTGGCACGCGGCGCATTAGGAAACAATTTCCAGTGCAATTTAACACACGCATGGCGAATTAGGAGCGCGCGGTGCATCAGGAGCACATGGCACGTTGGGTGAGGCGCGCGACGCATCAGGAGCACATGGCATGTTGGGTGAGGCGCGCGACGCATAGAAGTTTATGCTTGAACTTTGCCCAGAAACCACTCAAAACACCTCTTCTCACGCATCAAATCACAGGTAGGCTTACATCACGGCTTGTTCTTGGTTTTTGGATGGTTTATGTAAAGAAATTATGCTATATTTTCAATGAAAAACCAAGTGCAAAACCCTCCTTGTTCATCAATTTGCTGTAAGGATTTAAATGCCAAATTTGTTGTAGGGTTTCAAAAATAATTGTTGCCAAGGTTTTCCTATTTCCTTTGTTTCCCATCCCCTATTTTCACCAATATTTTTTCCCAATAATTCCTCATAAAACCCTACACTATCCTTCCTCAAAATCCTAATCCCACCCTTCTACTACAAACATATAATCCCTAACTCATCCTAAAACCCTAAAATTTCAAGATTTCCCATGCCCCTTCCTGTCCCTAATTTCCTTGTTTTTCCTCTCCTAACAATTTCCTTGTACATTTATGTCCCCTTGGTCACAGCATTTTGAGAAAAAGAAAAAGGTCTACGGTCATTTTTATACACAATTGTATATCAGCATATCTATATTCTAGCTACCTTGTTTTTAAAGAACATGTCAGAGACCGAGTCAGTATATGAGCAGGAGTATGATAGTGACTCTACACCGGAGGTCAATGTGCCTAAAGTGGTACAGAGGTATCACAAAGGTGGCAAAAGTGGACAGCATGTCAGGGAGGAGCCTACTTCTTTGGCTCAATTGTAAGCTTGCCTACTTGCAATAGATTGTTTTTGGCGCCAATCATGTTACCAATATTGTGAAATGATCTCACAAACTCAGCATCATCGGGAACTGGTCCGTCTATTTGTCCTTAACCTACAGGATGGTCATGTAAACCTTGCTGCAGTGGATTTCACCTTGTCACTCGACACTATTGCTCAGGCCACCGGGATACCGAATGTGGGGGAGGAATGGAGTAAATGCAAGATGCTGGACAGGTATTACTTTGAGCCATATATCAAGCCTGGATATATCAGACACTTGAGTGTAGCCTTTCCTTTCAGATTCCTGAAAGATGAGTTTGCACCGTTGATGAAACTCATCATTTGGTATTTCAGCTGTGAGGGCAGATTCTCACGTCTCTATGTGTACCATGTTCGTTTGTTGATGCATTTCACATGGGTATGTATGATGAACATTCCATTTTTCATGTATCGAAACATAGAGAGGATGGTGCCTTTAGTACATAGGAAGAGCCCGGCACATCAGGATAGGAGCATATATCACTATGCCTTGATCAAAATCATAGTGGTGCATCAGTTGGCACAGCAGGGTATTGCTGGGGAGGACTTCATCTCTCGTGATTTCTTTTCCGCGCTACAGCCTCCTCCAGAGATAGTTCATGATGAGGAAGGGCCTTCACAGTAGTTTGACATTCCTAAGACTAAGCATGTTGATGCTCCAGTATATGTGACATATCAGAAAGGCCACAGGGCCTTATTTGCATCCGCACGATGAGTACTATCTCCACCCGGGGTGGAAGGGGTCTCGTTGACATCATCAGCAGAGCGAGTGTTATCTCCACATCATGTGGAAGGGGTCTCGCCTCCATCTTTAGCACAGGTATAGATTCAGGATAAGGGTAAGATACCCATGGTTGATGTGGGTACTTCAGAAGGTCAGGATATGGGTATCATTGATGTTGATGCTAGCTCGCCTAACTCGGAGCTCAAGGAGATCATTCGAGAGCAAAGGGCTGAGAATGAGTCGTTGCAAAAGAAATTGCAGATGTCTAAATGGGTGATCAACTACTTGGAGCAGCGCAACAAACAGCTGGAAGATGAGCATGAACTTTACGAGCTGCGGAAGATCTGGGAAGACCGGGAATTGGCCCGAAGGAGACCCGGTGATTTGACACCTATTGATCGGGAATCAATGCTCATCCAGGTGAACACTCATTTGGAGAAGTTGTTGGCGAAGGCAAACAGGGACAAAGACATGCTTCACCACATGAAGAATCACTATTGGGGTCGCATGCATGTTTGTAAAGCGAGAATGAAGATCCTCAAGAGGCGTTTAAGCAAAGTGAAAAAAGAACGTAAAAGGCCTTATCCACTTCGAGTTTTGGCTGAGGCTTCATTAGTTGAGGATGATACATGATGGAGGGTCTTCACTCCAAATTTGGGCAAATTTGGAGAAAATTTTGTCGTTTCAAAATTTTTGGCTTGCGAAATAGTTTTGTTGGCTCTAAGCGTACCGCGCAGCGCGAGACCCATAAGGTGGGGAGGTCCAAATCACAGATGGCTTATATTTTTGGATTTTTCATGATGAAATACACATGCTCAACCATTGCCAAGGCATTTCATCAAGTTTTGGGTGACTAGAAGGCTCAAAAACATCATGAAAATCACCTGTCTGCCACTTCTTGCACCAGCGGCAAGTACTTCTGGGAGAATGCACTTTTGGAGGGTCAAATGGACACCAAATTGGAAAATTCCACTTGGGTATTCCAGGGCTTTCCAACAAGCCAACCTGAGCTCAATTTGGATGCTGGGCAGTGACCCAAAAGCAGATGGAAAGGCGCGTGACGTACAGGGCTTGGGCGCACAGCGCATAGGGTTTTTTGCAATAGCTTTTGTCCTCAGCTCAGCGAATCAAGCCAGTTTGACCAGTTTTGACTTGTGATGGGATTTTTCACCCTTCTTGATGTAATTATTGGAACTTTATGTTGTTTTGACACTTATTTACCTATTCTAGATGATTCATTCATAAAATAGCAAAAATGTAATGAATGAATTGGTTTCCTAGCTTATAGAGGCAAGTTGTTTTGACTACCTAGATTGTAGTGCTTAGTTTAGAATTGGTTGAAACAGCTCCTAGGATGATGAGCTCGACCCCTAGAGTTAAGGGAATGTGTTGTATTTCCTATATTATGTATTTTCTTAGTCATTTTCAGGGTTGGACTCTTGGGAATAGCTTGACATTACATTCTACATATCTTATCTGCATTTTGGCAAAGGAAAGACCAGGGTTTTGTAGCACTATTTGGGATTCGTGTGGCTTTATTTGTTGATGGTGTGTTTCTCTCAGTCCTTGTAAGTTGTGTATGTGCACCACTTTCTTTATTTAATCTTCTGTAATTAAACAAATGAAGTGTTAAGGTAGAATCCATGAACTTGCTATGCTCTGCCTTTAAATTTGTTTAGTTTTCTATTTTTTCTTCAGTTTAAGGAGAATCCTTGAGACTTCCTTGCTCTCCTTAGCTCCTCACCAGTCTGATCTACCCATCTCACTTGCTTTAAGGCATCAAAACAATTTCCTATCTTGCCCGAAGTAGACCTCTGCAAAAGTTGTGCCTCATCCCCGCCCCCAAAATTGCCTTTCCCTTGAATTCAACAAAACCTCAAAAACTCAATTTCACAGTCTTTGTACTTCATACCTAGCCTAAAATTAGTCATCAATTCAGTCATCTCGACCTCATTGATTATCTTTTGCTGAGATTGACCCAGAGAGAGCCCTCTCCTGTCCTCGTAGGGCTAGCTACGAGGTTGAGCGTGGTTTGATGCAGCATCGAGTTTTACCTTATTTCAGCCTAAGGTAGATTTGAGCGCTAACATAGTGGCGACCATATTGGGGAAGAAATCTCAAATGGTTTGATTGTTGATGAGTTTGTTACACAAGTCTTAGATGGAGTCTGAAGTCACGCTAGGTAGCTTTCGAAACGCTCTTGCTATGCATAAGCGAAAGTAGATAAATGTTGCTTCAGTCGATCTCTGGTTAGCTTGTGGAAACTTGATTTGCAAATCACCCTGGTACTTTTGTTCATTCTAAACCTTTGGATGGTTGAGTCTAGTAAACGATTGGCTGAATTATTTTAAATCTTTTGATCTTCTGATAAGCACACTAGCTTCAAAAAGACATACAAGAGCTAATCCAGATCCGAATCCACCTCCTATTTACAAAAATCCAAATTTGATTTGAAAAATCCTCCGTCAAGAAAGCTCGGCGACTCCCTTTGTTAAATCTCATTCATGTGCTGCAATTTTTGAATAACTTGAAGAACTTGCTTTCGACGAAAAGTTTGAATTGTCATTGTTTAAAACCAAGTCTGAAAACGCTCTTGATTCTATTGTTCCAAATCCTGAGTTTGCTGCAGCTCTTGAATTTGAAAGGCACAATAAATTAATTAACAATTTTATCTTGAGGCACCTTCAGACTAACATCCAAGCTACCAATCTTGCTGAGTTCTTAGAAGTTGTATCTGCAAACATTGGATCCACTGTCACGGCATCTACCTCTAGAATTCCTACTGAACCGCCTTTCATTCCCACCATTCCTGTGCAACCTATAATTACTTATTCCGAATCTGCAACCAATTCCCCTCCTTCATCCCACATCCCTTCTCCTCCGCATACACCTCCGTATACTCCTCATACATCAACTACACCCACTCCACCAACAACACCTAGAGTAAATCCACCTAGAGCAATGGCTGCTTGTTTTGCACCTCTTGCTTTACCTCAGCAATTGCATGATATGCCCGCGGACTATCAGCGTAAGATTCCTTTATTTGATGGCACTCCTCAAAGTGTGTCCACTCAGCAGCACATAGACAAAATGGAAAATTTTTGTGATTTATATGAGATTGATGAAGAGGATGTAACTATGCGATTGTTTATGCAAACATTCGGAGGAGAGGTAAGAAAATGGTTCAGAGGCTTGGGAGCTAGAAGTATAGCTACGTTGGCTGAACTTCAGAAACAGTTTCTAGATCGTTGGGAACTCAGAAAGGATCCGCTTCAGATTAATGCCGAGTACAATAATATCAAACACAATCATGGTGAGTCTGTCCAAGACTACATTATCAGGTTCAATAGAGTTTATAATGCTATTACGGATGATTTAAGACCATCTAGAAAATCAGCTCTTCTCAAATTCCCAGATGGCTTTGATCCAGAGATGGCTTATTCATTACGGGATAGAGATCCGCCTACTTTAGAAGACATGCAAAAGGTTGTTGTTAATGTTGAGGCAAATCTAAATGACAAGAGAGCACGGTTGAAGGTGGAGAAAAGAGTGACTATAAAGGAAGAATCTACATCAGAACCACCTTGGCTTCATGAGATGGAAAAAATGTTCAAAAGAATGAATCTTGACAAATCAGAACCGCAGATTCGTAATCCAAATTACCGTGGCGAGCAACAACCTCAGTTGAGAATTAAGCAGCGTGAACCAAGAGTACAAGAGCCAGCGGCCCAACAATCGATCAAGACTCCTCTTTTGCAGAATTTTGTGAGTCATGATTCAGATGAAGATGATGATGTAGTAGGGGACCAAAATCACTTCTTTACTCCTGATGATTTGCCCATTTACATCACTGAAGAAGAAGAGTATGGAGAAAGTTCAGGCACCCAGCAAGATGAAGATTTTATCTTAGCTAATGATGCAGATTTAGATGATTACCAAAGAGGATATTTGAATGCCTTGCCCACTCAACAGAAGTAGTATTCATTGAGAAACCGAGATGTGCCCATAAATCCAATTCAGAAAAGAAAAGAAGCTACAGCACCAAAGACGGATTCACCGATACCACAGAAGAAAGGAAAGGAGACAATTGATCCCACAACTAGCAAGATATTAGCAGCATAAAGGACAAATCAGGCAAGTATAATCAAAGATAGGAGAGAAATTCCAGTCAAAGAAGTCGAAAAAGCTTCAGCATTTAGTTTGGAAAATGAAATTTCCAAATTAAAGGTATCTATTCCTTTGACTAAAATCATGAAAAACAGCGGCCACCAAGGTCAAGCTTATAAAATTTTGAATTTTGATCCCATGTTCGACACGGTGAAGATTGAAGATGATCAGCCAGAATTAATTTTTGGGCCAGCATTGGATGGCGAGTCCCCTGATAGTGATCTTCCTCCCTTTTATATCAATTTGAGATTGCATGAATATGTTTTGCACAATGCTATGTTCGATTCGGATGCTTCGCACAATTTGATGCCAAAGGCGATCATGGAGAAGATGGGGTTGGACATCACAAGGAAATATCATGATTTGTATTCCTTTGATTCCAGCCGTGTGAGATGTATCGAGTTCATCAAAGATTTGGTTGTTAGCTTAGACCAAATCCCAGCGAAAAATGTCTTGATGGATGTGGTTGTGGCGGACATTCCTCCACGTTTTGGTATGCTACTTTCAAGATCTTGGGGGGCTAAGTTGAAGGGTACTCTACAGTTAGACTTTTCTTATGCTACAATTCCAGTCTTCGGTCAAATGAGAAAACTATATTGAGAGCAAAAGATGAAATACGTGATAACTAGCAAGGAGAAGCCAATCAATCATCCTATAAATTATGTACATATAGATTTGGAGTCGTTTGTTTTATTTGCTGATAGTTTTAATGATCTAGATAGTCAGTTAGTTCAGGCGGAAGATATACCAGAGATCACTGAAAATTTCAAAGAGGTTCTACAAAAGGAAAGAGGAGAAAAGCAAGCTATTATGGAGAAAATAACTGAAGATAAGGGGCAGCAAACAGAAAAAACAGAGCTAACACAATTTCAACACTTGGAAGAAGATGAAGATGGTCTTTGGACCATGGATTTTGATGGCGCAGTGGGTAGTGATGGTGTTGTTATTGGTGTGTGGATTCAAAGTCCCTTTTTCGCTCAAGTCAAAGTTCCAACCAAGGTGAGAGTGTGTTCCTATAAACTAGCATTTGATTGTTCAAATAATGAGGCGAAATATTAGGCTCTCATTGCTAGCCTAAAGATTCTTAGAAAGCTAAAAGCGAAGAAGATTGCGGTCTATGGTGATTCTGAGTTGGTAATAAAGAAAGTTAAGGGTGAGTTTCAGGCCAAGCATCCTCATATGAGGGCATATCGAAATGCAGTCTTAGATATTCAGAGCCTATTAATTTTGAAAAAGTGTCAACAACCAAAGATAAGAAAATGGGTTTTGGGTAAAGCAAAAATCAAGAAGGAGTCTATATGAAGATATTTCTCCTCATTTGCAACCCATTCCACATTCCAAGAGAAAAGAGCATTGTTCTAAGGCCATTTTGTGAGTTTGTGAGCAACTTGGGCCGTTTCCAGGGCATGTGGCGAATCAGGTCAGGCACGCGGGGCATCAGTGGTGCGTGGTACATCAGGAAACAATTTCCAGTGCAATTTAGCACGCGCGCGGCGCATAGAAGTTTATGCTTGAACTTTGCCCAGAAACCACTCAAAACACCTCTTTTCACGCATCAAATCACTGGTAGGCTTACATCACGGCTTGTTCTTGGTTTTTGGATGGTTTATGTAAAGAAATTATGCTATATTTTCCATGAAAAACCAAGTGCAAAACCCCTCCTTGTTCATCAATTTGCTGTAAGGATTTAAATGCCAAATTTGCTGTAGGGTTTTCAAAAATAACTGTTGCCAAGGTTTTCCTATTTCCTTTGTTTCCCATCCCTTATTTTCACCAATATTTTTTGTCAATAATTCCTCATAAAACCCTACACTATCCTTCCTCAGAATCCTAATCCCACCGTTCTACTACAAACATATAATCCCTACCTCATCCCAAAACCCTAAAATTTCAAGATTTCCCATGCCCCTTCCTATCCCTAATTTCCTTGTTTTATTTCCATTGTTCCCATTTCCCTAATGTTTTCCCTCTCCTAACAATTTCCTTGTACATTTATGTCCCCTTGGTCACAGCATTTTGAGAAAAAGAAAAAGGTCTACAGTCATTTTTGTACACAATTGTATATCAGCACATATATATTCCAGCTACCTTGTTTTTAAAGAACATGTCAGATACCGAGTCAGTATATGAGCAGGAGTATGATAGTGACTCTACACCGGAGGTCAATGTCCCTAATGTGCCACGGAGGTATCACAAAGGTGGCAAAAGTGGAAAGCATGTTAGGGAGGAGCCTACTTCTTTGGCTCAATTGCAAGCTTGCCCACTTGCAATGGATTGTTTTCTGCGCCAATCATGTTACCAATATTGTGAAATGATCTCACAAACTCAGCATCATCGGGATCTGGTCTGTCTATTTGTCCTTAACCTACAAGATGGTCATGTAAACCTTGCCGGAGTGGATTTCACCTTGTCACCCGACACTATTTCTCAGGCCACTGCGATACCAAATATGGGGGAGGAATGCAGTAAATGCCAGATGCTGGACAAGTATTACTATGAGCCATATATCAAGCCTAGATATATCAGACACTTGAGCACAACATTTCCTTTCAGATTCCTGAAAGATGAGTTTGCACCGTTTATGAAACTCATCATTAAGTATTTCAGCTGTGAGGGCAGATTCTCACGTCTCTATGCGTACCATGTTCGTCTGTTGATCCATTTCACACGGGTACATATGATGAACATTTCATTTTTCATGTGTCTAAACATAGAGAGGATGGTTCCTTTAGTATAGAGGAAGAACCTGGCACATCAACATAGGAGCATATATCACTATGCCTTGATCAAAATCATAGTGATGCATCAGTTGGCACAACAGGGTATTGCTTGGGAGGATTTCATCTCTCGTGATTTCTTTTCCGTGCTACAGCCTCCTCCAGAGATAGTTCATGATGAGGGAGGGCCTTCACAGTAGTTTGACATTCCTAAGACCGAGCATGTTGATGCTCCAGTATATGTGACATATCAGAAAGGCCACAGGGCCTTATTTGCATCCACACAACGAGTACTATCTCCACCCGGGGTGGAAGGGGTCTCATTGACATCATCAGCAGAGCGAGTATTATCTCCACATCATGTGGAAGGGGTCTCGCCTCCATCTTCAGCATAGGTACAGATTCAGGATAGGTGCAAGAGACCCATGGTTGATGAGGGTACTTCAGGAGGTCAGGATATGGGTATCATTGATGTTGATGTTAGCTCGCCTAACTTGGAGCTCAAGGAGATCATCTGAGAGAAAAGGGCCAAGAATGAGTCGCTGCAAAAGAAATTGCAGATGGCTAAATGGGTGATCAACTACTTGGAGCAGCGTAACAAACAGCTGGAATATGAGCATGCACTTTATGAGCTGCGGAAGATCCGGGAAGACCGGGAATTGGCCTGAAGGAGACCCGGTGATTTGACACCTATTGATCGGGAATCAATGCTCATCCAGGTGAACACTCATTTGGAGAAGTTGTTGGCAAAGGCAAACAGGGACAAAGACATGCTTCGCCACATGAAGAATCACTATTGGGCTCGCATGCATGTTTGCAAAGCGAGAATGAAGATCCTCAAGAGGCGTTTGAGCAAAGCGCAAAAACAACGTAAAAGGACTGACCCGCTTCAAGTTTTGGTCGAGGCTTCATTAGTTGATCATGATACATGATGGAGGGTATTCACTCCAAATTTGGGCAAATTTGGGGAAAATTTTGTCGTTTCAAAAATCTTGGCTTGCGAAACAGTTTTTTTGGCTCTACGCGTAGCGCGCAGCGTGCGACCCATAAGATGGGGAGGTCCAAATCACAGATGGCTTATATTTTTGGATTTGTCATGATGAAATACACATGCTCAGCCATTACCAAGGCATTTCATCAAGGTTTGGGTGACCAAAAGGCTCAAAAACGTCATGAAAATCTCTTGTCTGCCACTTTTTGCACCAGCAGGAAGTACTTCTGGGAGAATGCACTTTTGGAGGGTCAAATGGACACCAAATTGGAAAATTCCACTTGGGTTAGAAAGTATACTTCCAGGGCTTTCCAACAAGTCAACCTGAGCTCAATTGGGATGCAGGGCAGCGCCCGAAAAGTAGGTTGAAAGGCGTGCGGTGCACAGGGCTCAAGCGAGCGACACACAGGGTTTTTTGGCACAATTTTCGTCCTCAGCTCAACAAATCAACCAGTTTGACTAGTTTTGACTTGTGATGGTATTTTTCACCCTTCTTGATGTAATTATTGGAACTTTATGTTGTTTTGACACTTATTTACCTATTCTAGATGATTCATTCATAAAATAGCAAAAATGTAATGAATGAATTGGTTTCCAAGCTTATAGAGGCAAGTTGTTTTGCTTGCCTAGATTGTAGTGCTTAGTTTAGAATTGGTTGAAACAGCTCCTAGGATGATGAGCTCGACCCTTAGAGCCAAGGGAATGTGTTGGCTTGCCTATATTATGTATTTTCTTAGTCATTTTTAGGGTTGGACTCTTGGGAATAGCTTGAAACTATATTATACATATCTTATCTACATATTGGCAAAGGAAGGACCAGGGTTTTGCAGCACTATTTGGGATTCATGTGGCTTTATGTGTTGATGGTGTGTTTCTCTCAGTACTTGTAAGTTGTGTATGTGTACCACTTTCTTTATTTAATCTTCTGTAATTAAACAAATGAGGTGTTAAGGTACAATCATGAACTTGCTATGCTCTGCCTTTAAATTTGTTTAGTTTTCTATGTTTTCTTCAGTTTAAGGAGAATCCTTCAGACTTCCTTGCTCTCCTTAGCTCCTCACCAGTCTGATCTACCCATCTCACTTGCTTTAAGGCCTCAAAACAATCACCTATCTTGCCCCAAGTAGACCTCTGGAAAAGCTGTGCCTCATCCCCGCACCCAAAATTGCCTTTCCCTTGAATTCAACAAAACCTCAAAAACTCAATTTCACAGTCTTTGTACTTCATACCTAGCCTAAAATTAGTCATCAATTCAGTCATCTCGACCTCGTTGATTATATTTTGCTGAGATTGACCCGGAGAGATCCCTCTCCTGTCCTCGTAGGGCTAGCTACGAGGCTGAGCGTGGTTTGCTGTAGCCTCGAGTTTTACCTTATTTCAGCCTAAGGTAGATTTGAGTGCTAACATAGTCGTGACCATACTGGGGAAGAAATCTCAAATGGTTTTCTTGTTGATGAGTTTGTTACACAATTCTTAGATGGAGTTTGAAGTCACGCTAGGTAGCTTTTGAAACGCTCTTGCTATGCATAAGCGGAAGTAGATAAATGCTGCTTCAGTCGATCTCCAGTTAGCTTGTGGAAACTTGATTTGCAAATCACCCCGGTACTTTTGTTCATTCTAGACCTTTGGATGGTTGAGTCTAGTAAACAATTGGCTGAATTATTTTAAATGTTTTGATCTTCTCATAAGCACACTGGCTTCAAAAATACATACAAGAGCTAATCTAGATCCGAATCCACCTCCTATTTACGAAAATCCAAATTTGATTCTAAAAATCCTCCATCAAGAAAGCTCGGCGACTCCCTTGGTTAAATCCCATTCATGTCCTCCAATTTTTGAATACCTTGAAGAACTTGCTTTCGACGAAAAGTTTGAATTGTCATTGTTTAAAACCAGGTCTGAAAACGCTCTTGATTCTATTGTTCCAAATCCTGACTTTGCTGCAGCTCTTGAATTTGAAAGGTACAATAAATTAATTGACAATTTTATCTTGAGGCACCTTCAGACCGACATCCAAGCTGCCAATCTTGCTGAGTTCTTAGAAGCTGTATCTGCAAACATTGGATCCACTGTCACAGCAGCTACCTCTAGAATTCCTACTGAACCGCCTTTCATTCCCACCATTCTTGTGCAACCTATAATTACTTATTCTGAATCTGTAGCTAATTCCCCTCCTTCATCCCACATCGCTTCTCCTCCGCATACACCTCCGCATACTCCTCATACAGTAGAGACATCCACTCCACCAACAACACCTAGAGTAAATCCACCTAGAGCAATGGCTGCTCGTTTCGCACCTCTTGCTTTACCTCAACAATTGCATGATATGCCCACGGACTATCAGAGTAAGATTCCTTTATTTGATGGCACTCCTCAAAGTGTGTCCGCTCAGCAGCACATAGACAAAATGACAAATTTTTATGATTTATATGAGATTGACGAAGAGGATGTAACTATGCGATTGTTTGTACAAACATTCGGAGGAGAGGTAAGAAAATGGTTCAGAGGCTTGGGAGCTAGAAGTATACCTACGTTGGCTGAACTTCAGAAGTAGTTTCTAGATCGTTGGGAACTCAGAAAGGATCCGCTTCAGATCAATGCCAAGTACAATAATATCAAACGCAATCATGGTGAGTCTGTCTAAGACTACATTATCAGGTTCAATACAGTTTATAATGCTATTCCGGATGATTTAAGACCATCCAAAAAATCAGCTCTTCTCAAATTCCCGGATGGCTTTGATTTAGAGATGGCTTATTCATTACGGGATAGAGATCCGCCTACTTTAGAAGACATGCAAAAGATTGCTGTTAATGTTGAGGCAAATCTGAATGACAAGAGAGCATGGTTGAAGGTGGAGAAAAGAGTGTCTATAAGGGAAGAATCTACATCAGAACCCCCTTGGCTTCGTGAGATGGAAAAAATGTTCAAAAGAATGAATCTTGACAAATCAGAACCGCAGATTCATAATCCAAATTACGGTGGTGAGCAACAACCTCAATTCCGAATTAAGCAGCGTGAAGCAAGAGTACAAGAGCCGGCAGCCCAGCAACCGATCAAGACTCCTCTTTTGCAGAATTTTGTGAGTCAAGATTTAGATGAAGATGCTAATGTAGTAGGGGACCAAAATCAGTTCTTTACTCCTGATGATCTGCCCATTTACATCACTGAAGAAGAAGAGTATGGAGAAAGTTCAGGTGCCCAGCAAGATGAAGATTTTATCTTAGCTAATGATGCAGATTTAGATGATTACCAAAGAGGATATTTGAATGCCTTGTCTACTCAAAAGAAGCAGTATTCATTGAGAAACCGAGATGTGCCTATCAATCCAATTCAGAAAAGAAAGGGAGCTACAACACCAAAGACAGATTCACCAATACCATCGAAGAAAGGAAAAGAGACAATTGATCCCACAACTAGCAAGATATCAACAACAGAAAAGACGAATCAGGCAGCTATAATCAAAGATAGGAGAGAGGTTCTGGTCAAAGAAGTTGAAAAAGTTTCTGCATTTAGTTTGGAAAATGAAATTTCCAAATTAAAAATATCTATTCCTTTGACTGAAATCATGAAAAACAGTAGCTACCGAGGTCAAGTCTCTAAAATTCTGAATTTTGATCCCATGTTGGACACAGTGAATGTTGAAGATGATAAGCTAGAATTGATTTTTGGACCAGCATTGGATGGTCAGTCCCCTGATAGTGATGTTGCTCCCTTTTATATCAGTTTGAGATTGCATGAATATGTTTTTCATAATGCCATGTTCGATTCGGGTGCTTCGCACAATTTGATGCCAAACGTGATTATGGAGAAGCTGGGGTTAGACATTACCAGAAAATATCATGATTTGTATTCATTTGATTCCAGCCGTGTGAGATGTATCGGGCTCATCAAAGATTTGGTTGTTAGCTTAGACCAAATCCCAGCAAAGAATGTCTTGATGGATGTGGTGGTGGCGGACATTCCTCCACGTTTTGGTATGCTAATTTCGAGATCCTGGGGAGCTAAGTTGAAGGGTACTCTACAATTAGACTTTTCTTATGCCACAATTCCATTCTTTGGTCGAATGAGAAAGTTATATCGAGAGAAAAAGATGAAATACATGATAACTAGCAAAGAGAAGCCAATCAATCATCCTGTAAATTATGTACATACAAATTTGGAGTAGTTTGTTTTATTTGTTGATAGTTTTAATGATCTAGATAGTCAGTTAGTTCAGGCAGAAGATATACTAGAGATCACTGAAAATTTCAAAGAAGTTCTACAAAAGGAAAGAGGAGAAAAGCAAGCTACCATGGAGCAAACAGCTGAAGATAAGGGGCAGCAAACAGAAAAATCAGAGGCAGTACAATTTCAGCACTTGGAGGAGGATAAAGATGGTCTTTGGACCATGGATTTCG
Organism: Pinus taeda; assembly: GCA_000404065.3. Taxonomy (NCBI): domain Eukaryota; kingdom Viridiplantae; phylum Streptophyta; class Pinopsida; order Pinales; family Pinaceae; genus Pinus; species Pinus taeda. The sequence continues at coordinate 75,248 of APFE031222219.1, forward strand.
ATGGCACAGTAGGTAGTGATGGTGTTGGTATTGGTGTGTGGATTCGAAGTCCTTTTTTTGCTCGAGATAAAGTTCCAAGCAAGGTGAGAGTATGTTCCTATAAACTAGCATTTGATTGTTCAAATAATGAGGCGGAATATGAGGCTCTCATTGTTGGCCTAAAAATTCTTAGAAAGCTGAAAGCGAAGAAGATTGCAGTCTATGGTGATTCCGAGTTGGTGATAAAGCAAGTTAAGGGTGAGTTTCAGGCCAAACATCCTCGCATGAGGGCATATCAAAATGCAGTCTTAGATATTTTGAATTTTTTTCTGATCATACCTTGACATGTGTGCCTCGCATACAAAATGGTGTTGCTGATGGACTTGCTAAGGCAGCAAGCAATTTAAAAATTCCAATGAATTCCAACAACAAATTTGAGATTCATGTGAAGCATCGTCCCACCGTTCCAGACAATCAACGATGTTGGCAAGTTTTTCAAGATGATGAACAGATAAATGAGTTTCTGCAAAATAAGGGTAAGTTCAAGGATTCCTCAATAGATACTGAAAATGATGATGGTATTGACAATATACAAGTAAATCAAATGGATGTGCTACAACTTAAGGACAACATTATTCCTAAGGGATTGATTCCTTTAGAGGAGCTGTTTGACCAAGATGATGTGGCCCGCAAACTGACATTACGACCGACTGAAAAGGGTATTGAAGAGGTAAACATTAGGACAGCTGAGAATCCCAAGATGGTTAAGCTATCTAGGTCATTGTCGCCAAAGGTAAAAGCTAAATATATAAAAATTTTGTCTTTATTTTCTGATGTTTTTGCATGGGATTACTCAGATCTTAAAACATATGACACAAATATCATTCAGCATACTATTCCTATTAAGCCAAATCAGAAGCCTTTTCGTTAAAAGTTGAGGAGAATCAATCCAAAGCTGTTGCCATCAATTGAGAAAGAGGTAAATAGATTGTATAAGTCAGGAATCATTGTGCCTATCCGATTTTCGGATTGGATATCAAACTTGGTGCCCGTAAGGAAGAAGAAAGGTGAGATTCGTTTATGCATCGACTTCAGAAATAAGGTGTCCTTAAAAGACAATTATCCGCTGCCCAAAATGGATCATATATTGCAACGAGTAGTTGGAGCATCAAGGATGTCACTACTCGATGGTTATTCAGGATACAATCAAATTTTAGTGCATGAAGATGATCGTGACAAGACAACGTTCATCACTCCTTAGGGAACTTTTCATTATGCAAAGATGCCTTTTGGTTTGAAAAATGCAGGAGATACCTTTTAACGTGCAATGGACGTAGCTTTCACCAATGAGAAAGATGTATTTTTAGTTTTTTATCTTGATGACTTAATCGTGTTTTCAAATTTTGATGATGAACATTTGTATCATTTGAAAATTATGTTCCAAAAGTGTAGAAAATATGGCATATCGCTGAATCCGAAAAAGAGTCTTTTTGCCATGGATGAGGGAAAAATTATTGGCCACATCATATCTAAAGATGACATCCGTGTTGATCCAGCACGTGTTGAAGCCATTCAACAAATTGAACAGCCCCAGAACAAGAAAGAAATTCAGTCCTTCAATGGTAAACTGAATTTTCTGCGTCGCTTCATTCCAAATCTAGCAGAGCATCTTAGAGAGATCACAAGCATTCTCAAGAAGGACAGTCAGGTAAAGTGGACCGAAGAGGCGGTGAAATCATTTAATTTAGTGAAGTTAGCTCTTCCTTTAGCTCCTATTTTGATTAGCCCCGACTACACTCAGGATTTTATTTTGTTCTCATTTGCTTATGAGCACACTTTGGCAGCTGTACTAATGCAGAAGAGAGAAGGTGTTGAAAAGCCCATTGCTTTTTTCAGTCGGATTATTAGATATGGAGCATTGAAATATAACATCATTGAGAAGCAAGCACTTGCACTTGTTAAGCCCTTGAAAGATTTCTGTGTGTATATATTGCATTCACATATTCTAGCTTATGTTCCTAACGCAGCAGTTAAAGATATTTTAGTACAGGCAGATCCAGAAGGCAGACGGGGTAAGTGGATTGCTGCGTTGTTAGAGTATGATGTAGAGATTAAACCCACCAAGATAATCAAAGGTCAAGGACTCGCCAAGCTAATGGCTAAAACGAATCTGCAAGTTCTAGATATAAATTTGATTGCTGCCATCTCCGATGAAGATGAGGAGAACCCATCTGTTCAGGTACATAAAATGTTTCTTTCCTCTCCTTGGTACGCTGACATTTTATATGTACTTCAACATTTGTCTTCACCTCCTGGAATGCCAAGAAACATAAGTAGAACATTGAAATTGAAGGCTGCAAAATTTTGCATACTAGATTCAGCATTGTTTTGGAAAGACCCTGGTGGAATGTTATTAAATTGTTTGGTCGAGGAGGAAGCCAAACGAGTCGTGGAAGATTTTCATAGAGGGGACTGTGGGGGTCATCTATTTTGGAAGACTACAGCAAACAAGATTCTAAGGGCAGGATATTATTGGCCTTCATTATTTTCAGATGTATATAAGGCTATTAAAAATTGTCACGAATGCCAAATTTTTCAAGGAAAGCAGAAGCTCCAGCCTTTGCCTCTCAAACCAATTGAAGTCAGCGCACCTTTTCAGCAGTGGGGATTGGATTTCATTGGTGAAATTCATCCGACATCATCAAGACAACATCGATGGATATTGACGGCCACAGACTACTTCACAAAATGGATTGAAGCAATTCCTACTCGACAAGCTACGGATGCGGTAATTATTTCTTTTCTTGAGACCAATATTTTGTCACGTTTTGGATGTCCAAGTAAGTTAATCACAGATAATGCAGTAACGTTTAAGTCAAAAAGGATGATTGAGTTTTGCTATAAGTACAATATTAGCTTGGGACATTCAACCGCATACCACCCACAAGGAAATGGATTGGCGGAGTCATCTAATAAATCTTTGGTCAATATCATTAAGAAATTGTTGGAGATCAGCAAAAAGGGCTGGCACAAGAAGTTGATAAATGCACTATGGGCTGATAGGGTGAGTCAGAAAAACTCTATTGGCATGTCTCCTTTCGAGTTGGTGTACGGAACAGACATGGTTTTTCCCACTTCGCTTGCTGTCCCGGTAGTCAAATTGCTTCAGGAAGCAGGTAGTGAGGAAGATCCTATGCAGAGAAGGATTAATCAGATGATTCATTTGCAGCAAACATGGGAGGAGGTATTTCAAAACACTTGCAAGCTGCAGGAGCGCATCAAAAAGATTTATGACCGGAAAGCAAAGGCGGATACATTTCAGCTAGATGAGGTTGTTTTGAGGTGGGATGCTCGTCATGAAGACAAGGGAAAGCATGGAAAATTTGAAAATTTATGGAAGGGACCTTACAAGATTGCAACATATCGCGGCCAAAACGCTTTCCTTCTCAAAGAGATGAATGGAGATGAATATCCTGGAGGGCCGATCAATGGTCGGCTGTTAAAGAGATACTACTTTTGAATATTTTCTACTCATTTCATTATCATTGTGCATATCATTTTACTTTTGTTCTATTGCACATGTACACTAACCTATCATCTTCAGTTTGGGGCTCGAGGTGAAGGCTATAATTCTGAAAATGAAAGTTAGTTAGTCTAAGTTTGTCAAGTCAGTTGTTTAAATATTTAGCTTCAAGTTTAGTTTGGTCAAAGCATTTTTTGTTTTTTCAGTCAAATTCTCAAGATTTTGTGTCGAAATAATGACTCCATCACCCAATGGATGAAGGCACTGTCTATCTCTTACAGAGATCTGCGGTTCTTGGCATCTCCAAGGAGTTACCATCCCCATTGGAGCCAATGTTAGAGTCGGTCTAGTTATCCCTCCATCAGAGATCAAAGCTCTTTTTTGCATTTCATGTTTTAGGTGTCCCACCAGTTTTCATCAGTTTCATTTCGTTAGGCATGCCATAAATCTGATGGAGTGGTCTGTATCATTCATTCGCCTCATGCATATCACTGCTGGTTCAGGTTAGGTCATAAAGCTTCACAAGTCATTTTTAGTCATATTTTAAATTTTTAGGTCTAGGTCTAGGGTTTGAGTTAATTTAGTCTTGAAAAGTCTTAGAATACCAGTAGGCTAGAGGGATGCCTTTGATAGATCATCACTTCAATAATTCTCACCATTGTATAGCTGAATAAGGACTTCTCTTCAAAACTCTATTTTGAAGACAAGTCGCCACCTCATTTTTGTAAAAATTGTCAAAATTTTCAGTTCTTCAATTGTTCAAGCGCAGCGCTGGTCTCCTTTGCTAAAGCATATCAGAGCTATCCTTGCAAAAAATTATCAGAGAAAATCATCATTTCAACCTATTTTATGAAGGAAGCCAAAAATGTCAGAGCCTATTAACTTTGAAAAAGTGTCAACAACCAAACATAAGAAAAATGGGTTTTCATTGAGCAAAAATTAAAATGGATGCTATGTCAAGTCATTTCTCCTCATTTGCGACCCATTCCACATTTTGAGAGCTAAGAGCATCGTTCAAGGGTGATTTGCAAGTTCGTCGCAAGTTTGTGAGTATTTTGGGTCAACTCGAGGGCGCGCAACGCATCAAGAAACCTTTTGCAGTGTAAATTAACACATGCATGGCACACTCAGAGCGCGCGGCGCGTTGGGTAAAGCGCGCGACACAAATGGATTATGCCTGCAATTCGCCAAGAAATCACTCAAATCACCTCTCCTCACGCATAAATTCACAGGTAGGCTTGCAATCATGACTTGATTTTGTTTTTTGATGGTGTATATGAAGGATTTAGCATATATTTGTCATGAAAACCAAGTGTACAAGACCCTCCATGTTCATCAATTTGCTATAAGGATTAAAGTGCAAAATTTGCTGTAGGGTTTTTAAAAAATTATTGTTGCCAAGGCTTCTTTTTCCCTTGTTTCCCATCTCCTATATTCCCCAAATATTTTCCCCAATAAATCCCCACAACGCTACACCTTCCTCTCTCAAAATCCCATTCCCTCCCTTATAACCATATAATCCCTACCTTATTTCAAAACCCTAAAACATTTCTATGCCCCTTTCCCTTCCCTAATTTCCTTATTTTATTTCCATTGTTCCCATTTTCCTAATGCTTCCCTTTTCCTAACAATTCCCATCATTTATGTCCCCTTGGTCACAACATTTTGATAACAAGACAAAAAGTCAAACAGTCAAATTTTGGCACACAGTTTTATATCAGCAAATATATATATTCCAACTACCTTGTTGTTAAAGAACATGTGAGAGACCGAGTCAATATATGAGCAGGATTATGATAGTGACTCTACACCGGAGGTCAATGTGCCTAATGTGCCACGGAGGTATCACAAAGGTTGCAAGAGTGGACAGCATGTTAGGGAGGAGCCTACCTCTTTGGCTCAATTGCAAGCTTGCCCGCTTGCAATGGATTGTTTTCGGCGCCAAACATGTTACCAATATTGTGAGATGATCTCACAAACTCAGCATCATTGGGAACTGTTTCGTCTATTTGTCCTTAACTTACAGGATGGTCATGTAAACCTTTCTGGAGTGGATTTCACTTTGTCACCCGACACTATTTCTCAGGCCACCAGGATACCAAATGTGGGGGAGGAATGGAGTAAACGCCAGATGCTGGACAGGTATTATTATGAGCCATATGTCAAGCCCGTATATATCAGACACTTGAGCGCAGCCTTTCCTTTCAGATACCTGAAAGATGAGTTTGCACCATTGATGAAACTCATCATTCGGTATTTCAGCTGTGAGGGCAGATTTTCACGTCTCTATGCGTACCATGTACGTTTTTTGATGCATTTCACACGGGTAGGTATGATGAGCATCCCATTTTTCATGTGCCGAAACATAGATAGGATGGTACCTTTAGTACAGAGGAAGACCCCGGCACATCAGCACAGGAGCATATATCACTATGCATTGATCAAAATCATAGTGATGCATCAATTGGCACAGCAGGGTATTGCTTGGGAGGAGTTCATCTCCCGTGATTTCTTTTCCGCGCTACAGCCTCCTCCAGAGATCGTTCATGATGAGAGATAGCCTTCGCAGCAGTTTGACATTCATGATACCGAGCATGTTGGTGCTCCAGTATATGTGAGATATCAAAAAGGCCCCAGGGCCTTATTTGCAGTTGCACAACGAGTACTATCTCCACCCGGGGTGGAAGGGGTCTCGTTGACATCATCAGCAGAGCGAGTATTATCTCCACATCATGTGGAAGGGGTCTCGCTTCCATCTACAACACAGGTACAGAGTTAGGATAGGGGCAAGAGACCCATGGTTGATGAGGGTCCTTCAGGAGTTCAGGATATCGATGTCATTGATGTTGATGCTAGTTCGCCCAACTCAGAGCTCAAGGAGATTATCCGAGAGCAAAGGGACAAGAATGAGTCGCTGCAAAAGAAATTGCATATGGCTAAATGGGTGATCAACTACTTAGAGTAGCGCAACAAACAGTTGGAGTATGAGCATGAACTTTATGAGCTGCGCAAGATTCGGGAAGACCGGGAATTGGCTCGTAGGAGACTCGATGATTTGACACCTATTGATCGGGAATCAATGCTCATCCGGGTGAACACTCATTTGGAAAAGTTGTTAGCTAAAGAAAACAGGGACAAGGACATGCTTCGCCACATGAAGACTCACTATTGGGCTCGCATGCATGTTTGCAAAGCGAGAATGAAGATCCTCAAAAGGCATTTGAACAAAGCACAAAAACAATGCAAAAGGCCTGATTCGCTTCAAGTTTTGGCCGAGGCTTCATTAGTTGAGCATGATACATGATGGAGGGTCTTCACTCCAATTTTGGGCAATTTTGGAGAAAATTTTGTCGTTTCAAAATTTTTGGCTTGCGAAACAGGTTTTTGGACTCTATGCGTCGCGCTCAACATGCGACCCACAAGATGGGGAGGTCCAAATCACAGGTGGCTTACATTTTTGGATTTTTCATGATGAAATACACATGCTCAGAAATTGCCAAGACATTTCATCAAGTTTTGGGTGATCAAAAGCTCAAAAAACATCATGAAAATCACCTTTCTGCCACTTTTTGCATCAGTAGGAAGTACTTCTTGGAGAATCCACTTTTGGAGGGTCAAATGGAGACCAAATTAGAACATTCCACTTGGGTTGGAAAGTAGACATTCAGGGCTTTCCAACAAGCCAACCTGAGCTTAATTTGAATGCTGGGAAGTGCCCCTAAATCATCTGGAAATGCGCACGGCGCACAGGGCTCAGGCGCGCGACGCACAGGGTGTTTTGACACAATTTTCCTCCTCAGCTCAGCGAATCAAGTCAGTTTCACCTATTTTGACTTTTGATGGAATTTTTCACCCTCCTTGATTTAATTATTGGAGATTTATGTTGTTATGACACTTATTTACCTATTCTAGATGATTCATTCATAAAATAGCAAAAATGTATTGAATGAATTGGTTTCCTAGCTTATAGAGGCAAGTTGTTTTGACTGCCTAGATTGTAGTGCTTCGTTTAGAATTGGTTGAAACAGCTCCTAGGATGATGAGCTCTACCCCTAGAGGCAAGGGAATTTGTTAGCTTGCATATATTATGTATTTTCTTAGTCATTTTCAGGGTTGGACTCTTGGGAATAGCTTGACACTATATTGTACATATCTTATCTGCATTTTTTGGCAAAGGAAAGACCAGGGTTTTGCAGCACTATTTGGGATCCATGTGGCTTTATGTGTTGATGGTGTGTTTCTCTCAGTACTTGTAAGTTGTGTATGTGCATCATTATCTCTATTGAATCTTCTGTAATTAAACAAATGAAGTGTTAAGGTAGAATCCATGAAATTGCTATGCTATGCCTTTAAATTTGTTTAATCTTCTATGTTTTCTTCAGTTTAAGGAGAATCCTTGAGACTCCCTTGCTCTCCTTAGCCCCTCACCAGTCTGATCTACCCATCTCACATTCTTTAATGCATCAAAACAATCGCCTATCTTGCCCCAAGTAGACCTCTGCAAAAACTGTGCCTCATCCCCGCACCCAAATTTGCCTTTCCCTTGAATTCAACAAAATCATTAAAAATCAATTCTAAACTCTTTTTACTTCATACCTAGCCTAAAATCAGTCATCAATTCGGCCATCTCGAGCCTTTTCGATTATCTTTTGCCGAGTTTGACCCGGAGAGAGCACTCTTCTGTCCTCGTAGGGCTAGCTACCAGGCTGAGCGTGGTTTGATGTGGCCTTGAGTCTTACCTTATTTCAGCCTAAGGTAGATTTGAGCGCTAACACCCATATGCTCACATTTATTTAATAATAAAAAAATTAACTATACATATACTAGATATTTCGTTCTTGAATCTAGACCTTAACCCACAATGTGATTACACATCTTAATAATAATTGATTGTCTTGTAAATTTCACTATCTACACATCCATACTTGATATCTTATACTACCAACTCTTTATTTCATATTTATCTACTAATTGCAAAAAGAGTACATAATTCACTATACTTCACATATCTCATTGAATTCGCAGATAATTTATGTAGAAGAATCATATATTAAAGCTTTCACAATATCAATTTAATAGAGATATATCATTTTAATGGTAGATGATTCTAGAGATATGAATAACATTTTAATACATGTGTATTCTAAATGTTTTATGGTTTTATAATTTCCTAAGAGGTTTAAGAGGTTTTTCAACATGAGGATTCCCCTATGTTTTATACGTCAATTAATGGAGGTTATCCTCCCTAGAAATTTTAATGCCATGGATAGACGTCGATTTGAACATTCAACACATATAATATTTAATGAATTTATGCTTTTGTGATCCTTATCAATTTAGAGGAGAATCTTCAGCGAAAAATCACACAGAGATATTTTAGTCGACGCGTTTCGAACCAACTAGTGTGGTTCATCATCATGACAAGTGGACTCACATATGAGAAATAACTCTAAATCTAGGAAGAAGCATATCAATATTAATCCTACCCCTTTCTGTCATATTAATAATAAAGTTATCAATTTATCTAGTTTTTCTTTTGCCCCTCCTGTTTTTAAAGTTTTAAGCAAAGGTCTAAACTTTGCCTTGGCCCCGAAGAAGATCCCTGTGGATGACATTATCTGTGACATAGAATTTGGGATTCATGGTTTACCTGATAATATTAAGAATACTATTAGGCAGGACTGTGTTGTCATCCTAAGGAAGGCTAATCCTCCCAAGAGAAACCTTAGTAGGGATGAATTTGAGGCCCTAAAATCCTTAAATCAGAACAAAGATATTGTGGTTCTGAAAGCTGACAAAGGTGGGGTTGTTGTCATTCTCAACAGGGAGGACTACCGCAATAAAATGTTAGATCATCTTCATAATAGTGGAAGTTATAAGAAGCTTCCCAAAAACCCATTGAAGAAGATCTCCAGGAGTGTGGCCTGTACCATAAAATCAAGTAACTCAGTGAGTGCCTTGCACCATAAACTCATTGAGAGAAATTCGATCACCCCTAGAATATATGGGCTCTCGAAAATTCATAAGGAAGGAGCTCCCATCAGGCCCATTGTCAACACAATTGGAGGTCTGACTTATCTTCTTGCTAAGTTCCTTGCCTTGAAGCTTAAACCCTTAGTTGGTCACACAGGGTCCTTCGTTAAAGACTCGACTTCCTTTATTGAGGAGCTAAAGGACATCAAACTGGACTCTGGAAACATTCTTGTCAGTTTTGATGTTGTTTCCCTCTACATGTGCATCCTTTAACTGAGGCCATGGAAGTGATCAACTGTCTAACTGATCCTGATACTGCTCGGTTAGTTGATATCTGCCTTACTTCGACCTTCTTCAGTTTTGAAGGTGAGTTCTTTGAGCAAACATGTGGAGTTGCGATGGGCTCACCCTTATCCCTTGTTGCTGCTAATCTTTTTATGGAGGATTTTGAGTCCAAGGCTCTGAGCTCAGCCCGTCTCCTACCCAAGCTTTGGAAGCATTGTGATGATGACACTAACGTCATCTGGTCTCATGGCCAAGAGGAGTTAGATCTCTTCTTCGTCATCTCAATAGTCAATCCTCGGCCATCAAGTTCACTAAGGAATAAGAAGTCGATGGTTGCCTCCTATTCCTTGATATTCTTATCTCTAAGAATGAGGATGGTTCCCTCTCCCACCAAGTGTTTCGCAAGAAAACTCATACGGAGCAGTATCTTCATGCGCGTTCCCACCATTTCCCAGCCCAGAAGTTGGGGGTTCTCAACACCCTCGGGACTCGTGCCTTAAGGATCTCTAATGAAAGGAGCTTTGAAGAAGAGAAGTTCCATCTCCTTAATGTCTTTGTTTAGAATGGTTATATCAGACATTTGGGACATAAGGCGTTCCTCAAAGCTTATAGAAATTCGTTATCCAGAAGAGAACCTAAGGAACAGATTCCTGGTGTCCATCTTCCTTATGTTCAAGGGACCACAGATAGGATTGCGAGGATTCTTAAGAAACATAATGTCCCTACAACCTTTAGACCTCTTAACACCATTCGTAAGACCTTCAGATCTGTGAAGGATCCTATTGACCCCAAGGACATGAAAGGTGTTTATATTATTCCTTGTTCTTGTGGGACCCCCTATATCAGTGAGACGGGTTGCTACATTAACCAAAGGATTAGTGAGCACACAACTGACCTCAAGCATATGAGAACTAAGTCTTCGGCTCTAGCAGAGCATGTGGAGAAAACCAATCACCATATATGTATCGACGAAGCTAGTGTGATTGCTAGAGTGTCACAATTCCATCACCGGAAATTTAGGGAAGCCCTTGAGATTGAAAAAAGACCGAACAATCTCAATAGAGAAGATGGCTGGAAGATAAGTAGTTGCTGGGTCCCAACCCTCTTCTCCTAGTAATTTTCTCCCTTGGGTAAATTTATTTTATTTTATTTATTTATTTATTTATTTATTTTTCTTCCAAGAATGATAATTTTACTAATTCTTGAATCTCTAGTTTTTTTATTTTTTATTCTTGAATTTCCTAATACTTATTTAAACTCCTTACTCTCAAATAAAATAATATTTTTATTTTTATTTTAATTGATTTGATTTTCGTATTTTTATTATTAATTTATTTATTATTTAATATTTATTTATTTATATTAATTAATTATTTTTTATTTATTTATTTATATTATTATCATTAATAATAATTTTTTAATTGTGTAGTTATTTATTTTTTAATTATTTACTTTATTATTATATTATTATTATTTTTAAATTGTTTTTGAATTTGCTGATATTTAATTATTTAAACTTTTTGATTTTTTATTTTATTCCTATTTTTATTTTCTTTATTATTTATATTTTTTTTACCCCTTAATAAAATATTAATTAAGATTGTAATTTCTCTAATATTTTTATATAGGGTTACTCTTTGACTTTGAATTTGAAACTAATCCATGTATTTTAATATATATTCATATGTCCTTTCAGCTTATATTTAAAATAGAATTAACTATTTATAGATTATTCTATTTTAACTTATACAACTAACTAATATTTATAAACTATTTGATAACTAATTAATTTATTTATGTATTTACTTAATTTAAATTAAGAATTAAATGTCCCTTTAACTTATATTTGATTTAAAATATAATTAAGTTATTTCTATTACTTGAATTATTTTATGATTATAATATATTAACTTGCTTACTCTAACAGTTATTTATAATTATAAAATTATCCATTTATGTTTATAAGGAAACTAATAACTGATTTTTCTTATTTAGTCAATTATGCCCTTCATAGTCTAGCTAGCCGTTTCCTCGTCAAATCTAGTTGTTATCTTTTTAGCCATTACCTGATCTGGAAATTTGGTCATGGGATATTCTGCCTGATCTATTTATTTTGCATAGCAAGTTCTGCTCATTCAACTTGTCGTGACTATGAACCACACTGGTTGGTTCGAAACACGTTGACTAAAATATCTCTATGTGATTTTTCGCGAAAGATTCTTCTCTAAACATATAATATTTTTTATGGCCTTCCATTTGAACATCTAGGATATGCTTTATGGTCATCAATTTCAACATATAGGCTTTATTTATGAACAAGTACTTTATCTAGAGAGCCAATATTTTCCATTTCCTTTAGATGTTCTTCCATCAGAGGCTATTATGTTGGTGCTAGATGATTTGGTAATATATGGATACAATTCTTGAATCCTAATTCAATGTTATTGGCCAAAATTAACATAAAGGTCAAACACATTTTTGGGAGGAGAATTGTTTTGTTTATTTCTTTAATTTCCAACTCCATCATAATTTTGACGTCCAAATATCACAATTTCAACACCCCAACATTTCAATTTTGACACCACAACATCGCAATTCTTACGCCATCTCTGTCGCAATTTCGACTTTTGAATGTCACAATTTCGATGCCAAAATGTCATAATTTCTAACATCTAAACGTCACAATTTTGGCATCTAATATTGCAATTTTGGTGCCCCAATGTTGCAATTCTAACACCCCAACATTGCAAATCATATGTCAACTCCTTCACAAATTTGACATATAAATGTTGCAATTTTTATGCCCTAATGTTTCAATTTCTAACATATGAACATTCCAATATCAATTTCTAAATGTTGCAATTTCAATATTGTAATGCAACAAAAATGTTTGTCGAAGTAATGATGCCTCTAATTGCGATGACAATGATCATCAAACTTTTTATGATCAATAAAATTTATAAAATATAATCATCAAGTGTTTACGCTCAACAAAAAATCTTTTTGTTGTTATATTTATGAATGCTTGTCACAAGAAAGACAAAGATCTATCAAAATGTGTTATATGTAGTAGTTATAGGTTGATCCAAAGGGATATTTCCAACCAGAACCACTATGCATCTTGGTGCAAAGGTAGATCAAACTTCAAAATAGAAAAATAAAGAAGATCAAGGTGCAATGGAAGCAGAGCTTGATGAAGCTACTTAGTAGATGGTTGAGAAAATAAGGGCACAATACTCATGTTTTGTTTGTGTAATAAAGATATGTAAGAGCTATATATGAAGCTCATTTTTGTTTTGTTTATGCTAATAAGAAAATCGATGACATTGGTTGCTTTAAGGGTGTGGGTTTTGTGACACCCATAGTACTTGTTTCCCATTATTTTCGTAATGTAATAATGTAATGGCTTGAAGTACGACACCACAAATCCATGATCTAAGAGGGAAGACGAAAGATGAACCTGTGTGGAATTAGTTGGCACCCTAAATTAATTTTAAGGTGAAAATCATGAAAAATAATAGAAGAGGAAGAGTACAAGAGGAATATGAAGAGACCTCTCATGAAAATAATCAAAAGGAGAATGCACAATGATATGGTGTTGGCCCTCTTCTTTGTGGATCTCATGATAAAAGTTAGAGTAATCTATGGATTGAGGGAATGGGATTTCCGTGAGAGAAAGAATTGTGACTAGAACAAAAAGAGGAGATGGGATTGAGTGCATTTTCTGAGTTGATTAACAACTCATGAAGTACTTCACATAGTTGATAAACCACTCAAGGTGCTTTTTAGGGCTGATAAACCACATGCAAGAAGGGTGCCTACTATGTATAATAAACCACATTGAGAAGGGCACTTGTTGTGGGCTGATAAACCACTTATAGAGTGCTTAATAAAACTGATAAACCACCTTTTACTATGAAATTTTGATGTTCATAAAATTCCATTATTAGTTCATAAACTTCCATTATTATGGATTTTTCTATGCTTGACTAGTTGATAAAGCACCCACTATCATAATTTCCGATCCTCTTGTCCTGAAGATGCATTTATGAAAATCTGTTGAGAAAACAATTCCCATTAGATTATGAATTTGGCTCAGTGATGACTTTTTTAAGTAATCTTGGCCACAATAGGTCTATGGTTGGGTGGAAAATCAAAGTCCCATTTTCAGTTTCCTTTGTTTTTTGAATTATAGATGAAAAAGCTCTAAGTTGAAGGTTGTTAGTTTAAAGAAAAATCTCTATAAGTCTTGCATGATATTGTTGCATGAGTCTTTCTAATAAAATTGTTTAAATACCACTATGAATATGTTTATTAGTCTTTTCCATGCAACTTTTTGGATTTATTCCTATAAATTTTGTCTCTTAGAATAAAATGCTTGTAGGCTTGCAATAATGTTGATTACGTGCCTATATCTATACTATATATATATATATATATATATATATATATATATATATATATAATATATATATATATATATATATATGATATGATTTATGCCTATTGAGTATAGAGAGGGATTTCCTATTATTTTGTGGAATGTTGACATTTTGCTGGACTTCTTAGCACTATAAGCCTTCCACCTACTATTATAAACTTGTTTTACTTGATCATTTTTGGGAACCCATAAAACTTCAAGAAGTTGAATGGACAAATCCTTGGCATGTATAGACAACTCTTTGTGACCAATTTTGTATTTCATCCATCAAGAACCCTATGATCATATACTTACGGGATGCTTAGGAGGGATAGCAATGTGCATGCTTCATAGGATCCCAAGGGAGAAAAGAAAACTCTATCATAGGTCCAAAACCCTATATAACCACCATGGCAAAGCCATTGTTGAATCCCCTTTGCAATGGCACATAGTGTAAGAAGGGATAAAACCTTTATGAAAACCATTAAATGTTATTCCCATATGTTATGCCTAGATTCTTTTTCCAGTGCTAATCCCATATTAATTTTCTAGATATTATTCCTGAATGTTATATCCCAAATGTCTTGTTCCCATATAATCACAAATATTCTCTCAAGAGAGGATCTAGAATGATAAGGAACATGAAAAGTTGGCAATGCCACTAGTTGGATGGTCCAATCACAAGTAAGAGGCATAGTACCACATTATACCCAATACTAGAGGATACTCCCCTGATGTATGAGGCAAGGTGCACCAGAGGATACTCCCCAGATGTATGAAGTAGGGTGAACTGAAAGTTACTCCCGGGACGTATGAAGCGAGGTGCATGAGATGATACTCCATGGACATATGAGAAGGGGTGTGTTGGTGTCTAATTATGAATCATGAAATTCACCCAATCCACATTTAATTATTAACACGAGGTTCTACCAGTTGTTTCAAGGCTATCATGAACTATATGTGCAGGCCATAGTTTCCCTACCCAACATTCAACATTAACTATAAATTCATCAATGTGTAACATCAACCAATACTGTAACAACGAATAAGAGTAACAGAAAGTAATAACTGTAAGACCAATAAGAGTGACAACAATAAGGAATCATAACAACCTAGTGATAAACATTCACAACAATACTAAAATCATAGAAATAAACCTAACACACATCTAATCGAGTGGCACCTAGTCTCGAGAGTTGGCCCAACTCCCTGATTAGGGTTGTGGTGAGATCAATGAATCATGATATGCTCAAAAGATCAACCTGTCAATGATAAAAGAAATATTACAAGTATGTTGTTACAAAATCAAAGTTAGAGTATTTTTCCTATAACCTTAGTGACTCTTAACAGCCATGGCTTTCACAACCCACAACTCTACTTTATACAATTTGTCAATAATGTAGCTCCTAGAATTACGACAATGTCTACCCTTAATTACATGGTGGTTTTCATAATGAAACATAATGTTAAAAGATAAGTGTGTCAATAGAAAGGTTGATTCACTATTGCAGCCAATATTCAAGGATAGAGGTGCCAGCTTTGATAACATCATTCAGTGAATCACAGTCTTGGTCATTCTCCCTTTAAATATGCAAAAATAATTGAATTAGCAAGCCACTTAGGTAATAATCCCCTATGATTATGCTTCATTAACGAATAATCCATAAAGACGTGATGAGAGGTATACCGGTGCATTTTAAGATACTGATTAACCACTATTGGCATGTGCTGCAGCAACTACAACTAACCTCCAAAATTTTTCATTAGCTTCGTTTTGGAGCCTCCCTACCAACTATCCTTAGCAAGATATCTTGCACTCTCAAGTACATGAGCTTTTGTGGTTTTCTAGCATATTGTCAGCCTGTGCATGATAGCTTGTTGCATTCCCCTAACAGGTTTCTTCCCCAAACATGGTCCACCTGTTGGCTAAGCAACTCCCTCAAGAAATTGCACAATTGTGAAGGGGAACTAATCTTCCCTCTAGAAATTGTGCAATCCTGCCTCGCAGTGTGTTGGGCTCAGAAACTGTGCAATCCTCCCTATAACCCTTCCTAGTGAAAACTACACAATCTGACGTAGCAGAACTGCTCAACCTAGAAAGTGCACAATTGTGGGCAACAGTCAGCTGCTCAGCCCAGATATTGTGTAATCCCTCTGGGCCAACAGCCTAGCTTCCTCCCAGAAACTGCACAAAAGTTACCCTAAGTCACGCAAATTGTTGCATGTGCCATTGAGTTGATCGATTCCACTTGGAACTGAGAAAACTTGAATTGCATGCATGGGCTTCTTTTTCCCGAAATAGAAAAAATAAACATGCAAAAAGCATCCCTAGATTTTAGGGTGCTATTTTTAGCAGCTGGAGGTTACATGCAAAGATCATTTTAGAATCTTTCCTCCAAGTGTCTCTTTTACCTAGATTTGTGCCATGTGTGTCATGAGCCTCAAACTTATGTATTTGACACTTCAAAGCCCACTTCTTCACATCAATCTTGGAGATCTGACATCCCACACCACATCCAAGAGTCTTTGACACATCCAACTCACCTATTTATGGGTAAGTCCACTTAACTATGTTATTATCATTTTAATGATTCGTTATGTAATATTGGAAAAAAAAATTAGTACATTATTAAATACTTTGGTATTCTCACAATAAAAATACCAATAAAAGTTGTATGAAATTTTTTATGCATTGATTGTAAATTATATTTTATAATACATAATTTTTTGTGATAAATAATTATTTTTTCCCTGTTTTTTTGTCTTATCAAGTATACTATCCTAATAAAATATTAAATAAAACACTTTAACCTAAAATGTTTTAATATTAAACAAACCTAAAAATATTAACTATAAGTATATTCAATGTTCCTTAAAATATAAATTTCCCGTGAAACGTTGTACTTAAAAACGAAAGGAATTAAAATATAAAAAATACTATTTATTTCTGTCAATTTAATAAATATTAATATATACAATTCATATAATATTTTTTATATTACGATACGCAAACATAGCTTTTATATTACATAGAAAACATATGTTAATAACTATTAGTTCGCTTCGTCATTGAATATAATTTTATGTTCACAATTGTTTTAATTTTTATTTTTCATGTAAACTGTTGTAATATTGATCTTACTTAAATTTCCAAGATCACAAGAATTTCTTCAAAGAAAATAGTTTTAAATTCCAAAGAAACAAACGACGACTGCACTAAAACACTTTCAAGACTCGATACTTCCCAGGGGATAAGGAAGCAAGATACTAGGAGATGCAAATACACGCACCGCGCTTTAGTGTTGAACTACCTCTATACAGTTAAGGTTCGATTGCGCCATCAAATATTGGTACTCCATTCTTGCCTTCAACATCCAGGTTTTATCCTTATTTTCAAGATCATGGTTCTATCCTTTGGTATTATTAAAATACACGAAATACTAATAGTGGTTCATAAAAGCGGTAAAACTGTTATTTTGTATTTGAGAACGCAAACCCTAGTTATATCCTTTTTCGAAAATTTATGAAATATTTGTTTTCACGGCACCCAAACCCTAAGGATCACGACTTTGGACAACAAGCCGTTACAGGCGGCTGGGTGGTACGAACCCTATTATATATCGTACTCGGTTGCCTGTTTTCTTTCGGGGATCAGTCTGAAACTCTCCCACTCACACCAACTTTCCACCGGCCAATTTCCTCATTTCCACTTTGCTTTTTCGTTTTCTATTGACGATCATGAAGATAGGTAGTTCACATATGAAGAATATGATAGCCAGCGTGAAGGAAACAATACAGCCCAAAATGTAGCTATGGTTGCCAAATTAAATAAATAAATTTCAAACAGAGAGTGGGATATCCAACTCTGTTAGAGCATTTATATTTATACAAAATTTGAGTTGGTTACATAGATTCGTTTTGCCTCTTCGAGTATTCGATCATTGATGAGGCCAGAGGATGCTGACCTTTCTAACTTTGGTGAGTTGAGGGAGTGGAGGTACTTGAGGCTGTATTGCTATGATGAAGTTAGTGAGATAATTATATATGTAACATTCTTCTTTTTAATTATCTCACTAAAAAATTTAGTGGTGATTTTCTAAATATGTCTATAAAGTGATCTTGTAATTTGTAAAACTCTAAAAGCATTGCTTTTAGTATTTATTATTTTTTTTTGAGATTTCTTCAGAGCTGGCATTTTTCCCTTTTTTTAATTGATGTCCATATAAAAAGAAATTGATCTACCTAGGTACATGGGTACCATGAGTTGCACTCCCCAGTTTTCTAGGAATCTTTTTCACTTACATGGTTCACCAATTATGTTAAACTCTTCTCAGAATCTTTTTCACTCACATGGTTTATCAATTATGTTAAACTCTTCATGATTTGATCCCTTAAATTCTGATTTCAACTGGCATTTTAACTTCCTCTATTACTACACATCAAACTTAGATATTTACCTAGTGGTTAATTCCACAACTTGATGCCACGTCCTCTCTCTACAGAAGAGGGATAAACACTACATTCCTAACTCTACAATTACAAATAGATTATAGATACAAGTAGACCTTCTATATCTATCTAGTGGTCAATTCCACAACCTGATATCACATCCTCTCTCTTCCCAAGAAAGATAAACATTAACATCTGACTCAACCAGGCTTACAACACACCTCAGAAATCAACTTTAGAGTTTGAATACATTCACACCCTTTACAACACAAATGCCTCATTATAATAATCTCTAAATAAAATACAACAATACAAAAATCAATTATCTGCACAAATATATAAGCCCATTTACTCTTAATCACAATGATTTACACTTCAAAAGCCTCATCATAATTTTCCATCAAACTACAAAAAGATCCTGCAATAAATTGTTGTTGATCCCTAAATCCAAGCATCAAAATTTACATCAAACTACAAAAACCGTCCTGCAATAAATTGTTGTTGATCCCTAAATCCAAGTATCAAAATTTTGTGAAAGGATGAATTCATACCATTAAAAAAAAAATGGATTTTTATCATATCAATCCTATTAAGTATAGCCTCGCACCGTAGGTTCCACTCGCACTCAATGCATAGGTTTGCAAACATATAAAGCATCCCATGCTTACCATACCACAGATGTGTTTTCTCACTAACTGCTCAAACATTGATCGCTTTACAGTGAATACGTTCCATGCAATATTACACGTACCTACGCGCTCCAGCTCTCACAGTGGGAAAACATTGACTTTGGTTGCTTCTCACACTTTCTTGCCCGCTGAAACTCCACACACAGTACTATAACTTTTCCAAAGAAATATTACTCTCCATTTCTCTACTCTTAGCAGCTCTTTATTACAGGATGGTCGCATATACTCCGCTGAACTGATGGCCACTCAAATGGCAGAGTAGCACGTGACAACACTCAGCTGCAACACCAATTACGAGTAGCTCAACTCCTTCACACCATAATAATTTAAAGCAATCACACGCATTCACTACAACTTAAGACCCACACTCCTCTGGCTCCTACTTCACTTTCGAATGACTTCCGCTTGCACAACCTTAGACGGGGCTTACAAATCAATTCCTTTGTACTACACTTACCAGTACAACACAGTTCCTTTGTACTAAACTTACCAGCATAGCACAACCCATCGAGAAATTAAATTCATACCCATGTGACTTCTCGTTCACAATTCAAACAATATTGATTACCCACCTCACTTAACATAACGTTTCAGCATAAATTTTGTACATCTATTGATTCAATTCCAGACTCGTGCTAAATTGTTGATAAGCTCGTTGACTAATGCACGGGAAAATCAACATTAGTAGCTTGATGCTCGACGTTGCTTCACATGACCCGTCCACACGCAAACCACTAAAATTCCACTCATCTACTTGTCCCTGGGCCCTCCCGTGATGGAGTAGGCACAGGGCCTGCTCCGATTCCACTTTGAAGGATTGCAGAGCACAACACTTTGATACCACTTGAAGGATTCAAACCATATTGATTACGCAGCTCACTTAACATAACGCTTCATAACAACTTTTCTACCTCTATTGATTAAATTCCAGACTCCTGCTTAATTGTTGATAAGCTCGTTGACTCATGCACAGGAAAATCAACATGCGTTGCTGGATGCTCGACGTCGTTTGACATGCCCGTCCACACACCAACCACTCAAATTCCACTCATCTAATTGTCCCTAGGGCCCTCACGTGAGGGAGTAGGCCCATGGCTGCTCTTATTCCACTTGAAGGAGTTGGAAATAGTTAATTCCTACTTGTCTATGGTTGTAATTTCCTAAATGAGGAGTTTGTTCCTACATAATAGGAATAAGCTAAAATATAGTTTCTCCTAGTTTAGTGTGTGGTTGAGAGAATCTCTCAACCACACTAGTGTACGTCTAACATAGCATTCCTATGTTGAGACTATGATTGTATAAATATCTTGTAATTTCCTCATTCATTAATTAATAGAAAACATATTGATTGAGCTACTTTTATCTTGGTATCAGAGCATGAGGGCCTAGCCCCTTGTGGGCTGGGCTGCTCCTGGGCATAGAGAAATTAACTACTTTTGTTTGTCCATCATCGTGTGGGTCGATGGAGATACTGTTGTGGAGCAGCGTTGATGCAGAGTGCAGAGACGAGGGCTGAAGGGAGCAGCCTGAAAGGAGGCGCAGCTGCCATAATGCAGTCTGCAGAGATTTGGATGTGTTGTGATGAATATGATGGTGCGTGCGTGCTACTCTCTCTTCTGGGAGGCCGAGTGTAGGAGAAGCAGACGTGGAGTAGCCTGTGTGACCAGTGGTTGTGTACAGGTTGGGTCTGCGGTGTGTTGGGATTTGCTACGTGGAGGTTTGTGCCAGAGGCATCGCCGCTTGGAATCAGAGGCATGTTTGTCTTGTGAGGGAAGGTGTGATCTGCATTTTGTTTGACCAAATCACCCTATTTGACTGCACTGCGTGCAACTCTCTCGGTGGCACAGTGGAGGCATGGTGATGCCCGAAGACTGCGGATCGGTGGATCGTTGCGGTAGTAATCACTGGATTACTACGGCCATAACGTGCAGAGGAGGCTTGCCTCATGGACGGTTGAATCGAATGGGCGGTGCAGCCGATTCAGTCGGAGATCTTGTGAATAGGCAATCACGATTAGCTTTCCACGACCCTATTCGGATATGAGCATCGTGCTCTTGGCGTGGAGTTCTGCACGCAGGAGATCAAGGCATTATTACAGGATGTTCAGCAGATCCGTCCTCCATCCGCATGGCGGTCCGTTCGCTGAATAAAGCATCTGGAGGAAAATCGAATTGCCAAATGTTTGTGATGATCTATGTGGGAGGAGGCATCAATTGTTATTATGGTCTCGGACCGCACGCCGCTTCCTGCCTTCTAAGCGTGCAAAATTTAACGGGAATGGCTACCCTTAGCTGGCCGAACAAAGGAAATAGAGTTAGGAAGTGTTATTTCCTCGCCATAATCACTTCTGTGGGAATACTGGTAGCTGGATTGAGCATCTGCCTGCTCTTAAAACGACGAAAGTCTCGTCACGTGGAAACGAAACGGCTGAAGTTGATGGAGAGATACGAATCGTTGAACTCTGAGAACGGGACTCACATTTTTCAGCCTGTCGGAGATCAGAGATTCCACTGAGAATTTCGCGGCGTTGAACGTGATCAGCGAGGGAGGTTTCAGCACTGTTTACCGAGGGACGCTGTCGA
This sequence comes from Pinus taeda, assembly GCA_000404065.3. Taxonomy (NCBI): domain Eukaryota; kingdom Viridiplantae; phylum Streptophyta; class Pinopsida; order Pinales; family Pinaceae; genus Pinus; species Pinus taeda. The sequence continues at coordinate 97,148 of APFE031222219.1, forward strand.
ACGGATCGCGGATAGCCGTGAAGATCGCGAATCGCGAATGATTTTGCGATTTTCCAAGGCAAATGCTCCGGTGGATTCGGTCGTCTGAGCGAAAATCTTCGATCGGTTACAAAATCTGCAGAGAACATTAATGAACAGCATGCGATGTTGATTGTGGGATTGTCCACATGGGACAATGCCGCCTCTGCCTCCGCTCTCTTAGAGTTCTGTGGAGTCATAGAGCCGAGGAGATATTGGAGCACTGTTGGGAATTTAATTGTTGGTTTGGGAGCAGAAACTGGCTGTGACAACTGTTGGTTTGGCAGCGGAAGCTGCTCAGCATCTGGAGCAAATTGTTCCACCTGTTCTCAACTTTTTTTTTGTGATCAAGATAGTAGGGTCCATTATAATGCCGGTGAAACCCTCTATAACATTGCAAAGAGGGGAACTTACTGTATTCTTTAACAAATTTTTCCATGCGATATGCAAACTTTCACCAAATTCATATGCTAATGTTCAAAGTGCTGCGCATCTTTGTTTTTGCTTCGGGGGGGCCAGGCATTTCCAGACTTGAAATCTCCAGTGGATAGTCCAAAGCTTGTTGAGGCATTTGAACTGAGCCAGGAAGAGGTTGAAGATGTTCAGTTTAAGCAGGCCTGGCTCATATATTTTTTGGCGAAGAGCCAAGAACCATGGAGTGGAAGAGGATATTCCGGATGAGCGCCTACAGTACTGGATTAGCCGAAATAATCAGTTGCCCACATCTAATGATGCAGTTGATGTTGAACGAGGCCTTGTAGAGCTTCGGAAGCTCGGGATAGAAGATCAATTGTAGGAAGCATCTCGGAAGGAAATTAAACTAGAAGTTAATAATGAGAAGAACAATGCAGAGGCAGAAGCGGCTGCTACATGATCATGATTCCAAGGCGAAAACTTCAATTTTTTTTTATTTTTTTTTTGGGTTGAATCAGTAATTTATCAGTTAGTTTCAATTCCAGGTTACAGAAATCTGCTCCTGATATGTTTGGGTAATTATGTAGAATAAAATACGAGATGCAGATGTTTTACAGTGTGTTTTTGCCCTTACAAGTGGGTTGATCTTTTGGAGATCTCGATCCGAGGCCTGAGTAAATATTTTCTTGTACAAGTATGAAGAATACTGATGCAAAGAATGGAGTAAAATGCTTCCTCTTCAGAATGAGGAAACTGCGAGACTTGTATAAGACCGATGATGCTGTAAATCGATGGGATGGAAATGTGCATTCTCGGGTTTTTTCGTGTATGTATAGAATGTGCCAATTCGTGAAGCCGTGTGGGCCTCCGTAGCTGGTGCCAGAGTGCCGGAGGAGATAGCTGCAAGTCTAAATCTTTGGTCTCATTAATTCTCTGTGATGCAATATATTGATTAACTGTCATGACAATAAAACTAGTTGTAATTTAAGTGACATTAGCTTGACCAACTATTGTCAAAATTTTGAATGTGTGTTGGAACTGGTCATTCCAACACTAAGCAAATTTGCAGGGAATGGTGAACACATGACAGTGAAAACGATATCAATTGAAGCTACATCAGAGATTGAAGGATGCTCAAGATTCTGTTGCAGATTGGTAGCAAGCATGAGGCAGTATGCTTGAAAATTGTTCTTGAAGGGAAAATTGTGTTCTCTTCGTGGGGTTGTGAGTGCCTGTGTTCTGGTGGACAACAAAGTAGATTTTTTGTTTTAGTGTGGTGTGTGGAATAGACTCCCTAGCATATTATTGTAATAGTCATGTATGTACCAGAAACTCCAATGTTGAAATGTAAGCCTTTCTAAGGCATTTGAAAGTTCGTGGTGATCTCAAAACCACTTTGTAATGGTTTGTGGTCAGCCTCAAACCATCTATAGAGCCTTAGTGGCTACACGAGTTGCCCGATGGTGGAAAATTGAGATCCTTGATCAGCTCAGTGGTAGCAGATCGGATCTGCCCGGTGGTGGCGAATTGAGATCCTTGATCAGCTCGGTGGTAGCAGATCGGATCTGCCCGGTGGTGGCGAATTGAGATCCTTGATCAGCTCGGTGGTAGCAGATCGGATCTGCCCGATGGTGGCGTATTGCCTTTTTGGTTGTGTGTACACAGGAGCTTTGTGCTCGTAGGAGCAGGTGGACTGCAGTAACACCTGGCTCGGACTCAGATGATTCTTTCTGAGTAGAAGGGGATTGGTGTGTTTTTCGCGCGGACAGCAGCACCAGGATGGCTAACTGGCACGTCTGTTAGGCCATTAATCGCGCCAATGGCGCGGGTTTATCATTCAGGATCGCGCCAATTCACCTTCAAGTGGATCGGCAGGAGAGGCAGATCGGATCAATTTAGCTGTATTGGAAACGCTAAATTTGCAGATTGTGGATCTGTCCGAGGGCGGCAGATTGTGTTTTTGGAGGTTTTGTACATGCAATTCGTGTGATGATGATGGTGGATTTGACTATCATGACAAGTAGTCATTAAGAGGGGGAGTTGGAAATAGTTAATTCCTACTTGTCTATGGTTGTAATTTCCTAAATGAGGAGTTTGTTCCTACATAATAGGAATAAGCTAAAATATAGTTTCTCCTAGTTTAGTGTGTGGTTGAGAGAATCTCTCAACCACACTACTGTATGTCTAAGATAACATTCCTATCTTGAGACTACAATTGTATAAATATCTTGTAATTTCCTCATTCATTAATTAATAGAAAACATATTGATTGAGTTACATTTATCTGAAGGATTGCAGAGCACAGCACTTTGATACCACTTGAAGGAAACAATACAGACCAAAATGTAGCTACGGTTGCCAAATTAAACAAATAAATCTCAAGCAGAGAGTGGGATATCCAACTCTGGTCGAGCATCTATATTTATACAAAATATTAATTAGTTACATCGATTAGTTTTTCCTTTTCAAGTATTGATGAGGCCAGACGATGTTGACCCTTCGACCTTTGATGTGTTGCGATGGTGACTTTTGTTGAAATATTAATTTCAACTTGCCCTGCAGCAGTATTAAAAAGGAAACTTTAAAAACCATTACCGAAACCACCCAAACCTTATCGGACCACTTTTGCTCAGCAAGTGGTTTTTGTACAAGCGCGCCTCATGCAATAATATTTTGCCATGGGTCCAAATGTACTTTCAGCAAAAAGTGTTTTATCATGACATAAAGTTCGGTTGAAAAGGGTCTCTCGAAATTGTTGTGAACCCTTCGATTTCATGAGGGCAAATCAACGATTGTTGGACTTCATCAAACCTGTATCAAATGAATTTTGACATTGCGTAAAAGTTTTGTTTGACCACCTTAAAATTATTCAATGCAAAGTTAATGTGATAGGTAAAAGGTTGGTCGAAACTTTTAATTTTAATGTTTTTATTTCCTACGGAGGTATGGCGAATTTATAATAGGTATGGGCATGTCATACAGTTTTTAATTTTATTATTTTAAATTCACGGGTGTAAGTTTTTGTTTTACTGAACAAGTAAAACACATTGTAATGTTTTTTCGTTGTCAATTAGATTGTGAAATGAAACGCACAGCAGTGCGAAGTAGTGTATGTAGAAAAATACAGGGGAGCATGTAATGAAATAGGGGAAGTAGGAGAGCATGTAATGAAATAGGGGAAGCAGTGTGCAGGTGAAAAACACACACAACAGTGTGAATGTAACAATGGACTTCTGAAATGAACTGAAGTTTGCACAGCAGTGCGAGGGTGAAGGCAAAGAAAAACAAAGATGAAGTTTTTGTAATATGCAAAGTGCATAATGTGATTTTTATTTTTACAGCAATATATGTAAAAGTTTGTTTTACAACAGTAAATGTAAATGAGATTTTCACACAGCTTAAGTAACTTTTGTTGTTGAATTTATTTTGGTGAATCCCTCTGAGTGAAAGAGGATGAATTTTGTATCAATCTTTTATTAATGAATATAAATGCTTTTATGGGTGTGGAATACTTTGTTCTCAAAATTTTTTCAAGCTTTCGTGTGCTAAGATCCTGGAAAGAAAAACAGAGCATTGTCTCTGTGTGCAATTTGTTAATTTGTTTTTGGGATTTTACCAGAAAAATCCCCAAAAGTGGTATTAGAGCAGATCTAGGCTCTTTGAAGGTGTCAAAGAAGCTGAATTGAAGGTGTCAAAGAAGCTGAAGGGAGGAATTTTTTGCTGCAACAACTTCTCCAGCAAAGTGAAAACTCAGTGAAAACTATCCAGGTATTTCTAAAATTAGTTTCTTGTGTTACTGTTGAAGAAACAATGAGTATTTAAAAAAAAACACTGTCAGTTATTTGAATCATAGTTAAAGAGTGCTAGAATGGCCAACACCAGCATGAGCATGGGTATGTTTAATCCTCAATTCCCACAATTCAATGGGAAAAACTATGACTATTGGGCAATAACCATGAGAGCCTTGTTTTCCTGTCAAGATTTATGGGAAATAGTTCAAGATGGTTTTGAAGAACCAGCAGATGAAAATGAGTTTAATAGGTTAACTCAGGTAGAGAAAGATCTATTGAAGAGAAATAGGAAAAAGGATTCAAAAGCCCGTGTATTTTTGTATCAAGCAGTGGACCAGAGTGTATTTCCAAGGATAACAGCAGCTAAGACATCCAAAGAAGCATGGGAAACCCTTAAGACAGCCTATCAAGGCATGGAAAAAGTGAAGACAGCAAAACTGCAATTGTTGAGGAGAGATTTTGAAAATCTTTGCATGAAAGAGTCATATAACATTGACTCATTCTTCATACATGTGATTGGTTTGGTCACACAAATGAGGACTCATGGAGAATTTCTTGAAGAAAGGAGGATTGTGGAGAAACTTTTGAGGGCCCTACCCTCAAAGTTTGATGTGATTGTCACCACCATAGAAGAGACAAAGGATCTCTCAAACTTTCAGTTGATGAACTTCATGCATCACTGATAACACATGAGTAGAGGTTGAGTAGAAATGAAAACCCATCTCTAGAGCAAGCCTTCAAGACCCAGATGTCCTTTGGAAGAGGAAGAGGTCAAGGCAGAGGAAACGAAAGAGGAAGAGGCAGAAGCCAAAACAAAGGTGGAAGTGGCAGTCCAGCAATCACTCAAGGAAGAGGGAGCAATCCAAATCAGAACCAAGGCCAAGGCAGCAGCCAACAAAGAGGTCAACATCATGCTCAAGGACAAAGGTATGATAAATCCAATGTCCAATGTTATTACTATAAAAAATATGGGCATTATGCCAATGATTGTAGGAAGAAGCAGCATGATATGAGTAATAGACCAAATGCAAATGTCACTAGAGAAAACATCAGTCAAGATAATGTGTTGTTAGCTTGTAACATGGCTGAAACAAATAGTGAAGACATATGGTTTTTAGACTCAGGTTGTAGCAACCATATGACATGAAACATAGCTTTGTTTTCTGCTTTAGATCAGAATGTCAAATCAGAAGTCACACTTGGGACTGATAGCAAAATTTCTGTTATGGGAAAAGGAGAAGTCAAAATATTTACAAAGAAAGGAGAAAAGAAAACCATAACAGATGTCTACTATGTCCCTGGAATGAGATGTAACCTCTTGAGTATTGGACAACTTGTCCATAAGGGTTACAATGTTTATTTTGTGAATGATGTATGCACCATCATGGATATAGCACCCAACAAAAAATGTATTGCTGAAGTAAAGATGACAAGGAATAGAATGTTCCCTCTTAGAATTAGAGCAGTTTTGAAAAACAAAGAAGTAATTGCAGCAGTCACCCAAGAGGCTTTCCAAAGTGTGCCAAAGGATGAAAATTGGTTGTGGCACTTGAAATTTGGACATCTCAACTTTGGAGGTCTTAATTTGTTGAGGAGAAAAGGGATGGTAAGAGGATTACCATTGATAGAGAAACGAGACAGCCTTTGTGAAGGTTGTATATTGGGGAAACAACACAGAAAAAGTTTTCCTTCAGGGAAAAGCATAAGGGCAAAGGCACCCTTAGAGATTGTTCACTCAGATGTATGTGGAACGATGCAAACTCCATCACTAGCAGGCAGCCAATATTTTCTAACATTCATTGATGATTTTACTAGAAAAACTTGGGTATATTTCCTTAAAAACAAAAGTGAAGTGTTTGAAAAATTCCGGAATTTCAAAGCACTTGTGGAAAACCAAAGTGGGCTGCATATCAAAGTATTAAGAACTAACAGAGGAGGTGAGTATATCTCCAAGGAATTCCTACGATTTTGTAGAGAAAATGGAATTCACAAACAATTTACAGTAAGGTACACCCCACAACAAAATGGAGTTGCTGAAAGGAAGAACAGGACCATCATGGATATGGTGAGGAGCATGTTGAAGGCAAAGCATTTGCCAAATGACTATTGGGCTGAAGCTGTAAATTGTGAAGCATATATTTTGAACAGGTTTCCTACAAAAGCAATGATAAACAGAGTGCCAGAAGAAGCATGGAGTGGGAGAAAGCAAGGAGTCACCCACATGAGAGTTTTTGGATGTGTGGGTTATGCACACATTCCAGATCAGCTAAGAAGGAAGTTGGACATCAAAGGGGAGAAATGTATTTTCATTGGATACAGTGAGGAATCCAAAGCATACAGGTTGTATATCCCATTTACCAAGAAGTTTTTTGTAAGCAGAGATGTTCAGTTCATTGAGGAGGAAGCTTGGGATGGAAGCATAGAGAAAACAGTGAATGTTAAAAACTATTTGTCTCATGATTAAGATGATGAGGAGATGACTGAAACACATCCCAAAACAGCAGTGCCAACACAAGGGCAGCAAGGAACACCCTTGAGGAGAAATGGAAGTGCTTCTCCAAGCACACCACATAGTGGAAATTCAAGTGCATCTTCAAGCACTTGCACACCAAATGAAAGAGGCAAGAAGTTTAGAAATTTAAGTGAAATTTATGAGCAAGAGGCAGCAAAGGAAGGTATGAATTCCTTATTTGCCTTGTATTTTCATGTTGATGATCCTATTCATTTCGAAGATGCAATTAAAGATAAGAAATGGATAGAAGCTATGGATGATGAAATGAATGCTATAGAGAGAAACAAAACATGGGAGTTGGTTGAGCTACCAAAAGGTAAAGAAGTCATTGGAATCAAATGGGTTTATAAAACCAAGAGTAATGCTGAAGGAAAAATTGAAAGACACAAGGCAAGGTTGGTTGTCAAAGGATACAAGCAGCAATATGGGAGAGACTATGAGGAGACTTTCGCACTGGTTGCAAGAATGGAAACCGTTAGAGCAGTGTTGTCCATAACAGCACAAAACAAGTGGAAAGTTTACCAAATGGATGTGAAGTCAACATTCTTAAATGGAGTGTTAAAGGAGGAGGTGTATATTGAACAACCTCTAAGCTATGAGAATAAAGGCCAAGAACACAAAGTATGCAGATTGAAGAAAGCTCTTTATGGGCTGAAGCAAGCGCCAAGAGCATGGTACAATAGGATAGACTCCTATCTACTGGAAAATGAGTTTGACAAATGTGAGGGAGAGCCCACCGTCTACATCAAAGAAAAGGATGGTAAGATGTTAATTGTTGTGTTATATGTTGATGATGTGATTTTTACAAGCAATGATGTTTGTCTCATTGAAAAATTCAAAACAGTCATGAAAGCAGAATTTCAAATGACTGACATGGGTTTGTTGAGATACTTCTTAGGAATAGAAGTAGATCAAAATGAAAATGAAAATGGAATTTTTATCTCTCAAGCAAAATATGTAAATGAAGTGTTGGGAAGATTTAATATGCAAGAGTGCAAGGCAGCGATCACTCCCACAGTATTGGGATTAAAACTTAGCAAAGAAGACAACAACAAAGATTTTGATCCTAGCTTGTACAAGAGAATAGTTGGCAACCTTATGTATTTAACTGCAACTAGGCCTGACATAATGTTTGCTGTTAGTTTAATTTCCAGATTCATGGAAAGGCCAATGGAAGCACATTGGCAAGCAGCAAAAATAATTTTGAGGTATGTCAAAGGTACTAAAAGATTTGGCATCTTATATAATGTCTCAGAACATTAAGATTTAATTGGATACACTGACAGTGATTGGGTTGGAAGTGTAGATGATCGGAAAATCACTTCTAGTTATGTTTTTCACATGGGTTCACGAGCCATTTCATGAGCTTCTAAGAAACAGCCTATCGTGGCGTTGTCTACAGCAGAGGCAGAATATGTGGCAGCTACAGCAGCAGCATGTCAAGCAGTTTGGATGAGAAGGATGTTGAGAAGCTTAGGTCAAGAGCAGGCAAAAGCGGCAATGATTTTTTGTGACAATAGCTCAGCGATTGGATTATCAAAGAATTCAGTGTTTCATAAAAGAACGAAACACATTGACACAAGGTTTCACTACATCAGGGACTTGGTAAGCAATGGAGAAATTGTCTTAGACATAGATTATTTTAGGGGCGAATGTTCGCCCTTTGGCGAAATTAAGGGGTTTTAAATTTTTAGTGGACGAATATTTTGTATCATAGTACATTTTTACAAATCACCTAAAATAGCCCACCTTATTTTAAGGGAGAGTGTAAAAAGTTAAATTTAGCCCTTGAAATTAGGAGTTACAACCTTCCATTCACCCAATTTCAAGAATAAGTTTTATTTAAGTGAATCCATTCGCCCATTTTCAGGAATAGGTTTTATTTAAGTGATTCCCATGGGCCAAATACCATATTTATACAGGAGGTATGATAAATTAATAAAAATATAAA
>APFE031222222.1:10886-41609 GCA_000404065.3 Pinus taeda
TTCTCAGGTGTGTATGGGGATTATTCTTCTGAATGCTATACCACACTTCTTACAAAACTCTTCAAATTCCTTCTTGAAAAACTCTCCTCCGTTATCTGTTCTCGACACCTTTATCTTCTTCTCTGACTGGTTTTCCACCAGAGCCTTAATTTCTTTGAACCTGTCAAAGAATTCAGATTTATTCCTGAGGAAATATATCCATGTTTTCCTTGAGAAGTCATCTAGAAATGATACATAGTAAACAAAATTTCTCAGTGATGGAACTGACATAGATCCAAACACATCACTATGCACAAGCTCCAATATTTGTTTTTCCCTCTTACCACCATAGGGGAAACTTGCCCAATTCTATTTTCCATATACACAATTTTCATAGAAATCAAAATCTAGAGAGCTATTAGAAAGACCTTATATCATACCTTTACCATGAGTTATTCGAAGGCCCTTCTCTCCAATATGTCCAAGCCTTTGATGCCATAGCATGGTCTTTTCTCCAGAGACCACTAGATTTTCCGCTCCACTTTCAGGAACCACAAAATTGTTGCACCCATCAATAATAGTGCTACCTTGAATCTTGTACATAGTTCCAATCCAAACTCCCTGCATCAATACAATTTCTCCCCGAACTATCTTGCAGGTATCTTTCTTGAACATTATTTTTACACCTGCATCATCCAACTTGCTTACAGAAATCATATTTCTAGCCAATGCAGGAATAAGCAAAACACCTAGAGGTGTTCTAATCCTTCCACCTTGCAACTTCAACTTGAATTTTACACAACCAATGATTATACCCTTCCTATCATCCCCTAAGAATACATCACCACCATCATATTTATCATACTTGCAAAACCACTCTCTATGGGGAGTGAAGTGAAACGATGCACCTAAGTCAATCAACCATGCCTCATGATCTACATGTGTACTTGAAGAAGAAGCCAAGTGCACATCCCCACCTTCATCTGAGGTGGTTTTTGCATTTACAGAAGGAGCATCATCATATCGCTTTCCTTGCTTAGGAGCTTTACATTTACAGTCCCTTTTGTAGTGCCCTTCCTTTCCACATTTCCACCACACCTTTATAGGTTTTCCTGGAGATATAGATCTCCCACGCAAGAAATTATTTTTGTTTCTATTCTAGGACCATTCTCATATAGACAAGGCATCACCATTCTGGCCCTCCATATTTTTCCATCTCATCTCCTCCGATAGCAAGGATGAGACTATTTCATCAAACTACAAGGCAGTTGCATTGCTACATATTGCAACAACCAAACTATCCCACGAATCTAGTAGAGAACACAACAAACTGATGCACTTATCTTCATCTGAAATTTTAATATCAACAAATAATAACTGACTTACCACAATATTAAATGTGTTCAAATGCTTTGTCACCGAGTTTCCATCTTTCATCCTCAAGTTATACAACTTTTTTCGTAGGAACATTTTATTCAATAGAGCCTTAGATTGGTACAAAGTCCCTAACTTGTCCCACAAAGCCTTCATCGAAGCTTCCCCTGATACATTAAGCAATACTGAATCTGAGACACACAATTGTATTATGCTCTTTGCCTTCTGATCCAACTTCACCCAGTCTTCAACTAACATTGTTGTTGGTTTAGTACCCAGATCTACCGTGATCCAATGATATTTATCCACCAGCATATCCTCCATCTTGAGTTTCCACAACTCAAAACTCTCACAATTAAATTTCTCGATCTCTATATTTCCACTGCTCGCCATATTCTTTCACCACAAGAATCAATATCGCAGATCTCTCACTGAACATGGTCTACCACAGGCCTGAGTAAAAAACCCCTTAGTAGAAAAGGCGTCCCCTTGAAGCCAAAACAACTATGATACCAAATGTATCTTTTAACCTTGTGCATAAATTACCTGCATATGAATTCTAAAAATAGAAAATAAACAATGGCAAGAGCATAAAACGTAAAACATATATAAATAGATATTTTCCCCTAGATCCCAAAACTCGGACTACCAGATTGATTTTTCATTATGTTCCTTTCAATGTTACAATACATATATATACATGCCAAAGCATACATTAACCTTGGATTAGAACATAACTGTAGTTCCCTTGACTGGATCTACAAAATAGCATGGAATGAAAACCATCATGCCCCAAACCATGTGTGAAATCCATGCACAAAACCATATGTAGGTTTGCCCACCTAATGTAGGGTCCAAATAAATTTTCCTGGAATTGCCCCAGACCTCGTGCAAGGGGGCTACCGCCCTCCTGTATACCCCCCCCCTCACATGGGGTAGTTTTGGAAAGAATATAACACAACCCAACAAGATCCAAGCATCTTCATAATCACTTTTAAGATATGTGGAGACCCGTAATGTTATTGATTCTGAAATTTGAAGTGTAGTGAAGACATATTCTAAGCCATTATCTTCTTGGTCATTAGAAAATTGTGCTAAGTGTTGTTGAAACTTTGGAATTTTTTTCAATAGAAGTTCAAAAATCTTCAGCGTAATGACCAAATCCGATACTACAATAATGGAAAAATTGTCCTCAAACAAACAAATTTTATTAATAAGGAAAATAAAAATTACATGAAATCTGCAAGAGCTTACACACGATCACTCAACCTTCTTGCAAATGGAGAGAAACAAACTTTAAATAAGCTTGTGTCCTAAGCTAATTTTGTTATGGATCACTTATTTCATTTACAAGAATCTATTTACATTTAATGTTCTCATAACAAAAATCCTAATATTTTCCTAAATTAGTTCCTAAGAAACGAAACCATTCTAGATGTCATATCTTTTACAACATTTAGCTATTCTAAAATGTCTTCAATATTTAATTAAATATTATACTATAAATAGTTAAACTATAGTTTATGTATTTTGGATCATCTAACACCATCCCTTGAGGAAATTTTTTGTCTCCACCCACCTGTTGAGGACTTCCTGGAGAAAACCATCCCTACCCACAACCCTTCGGATTTTCTTGCGACCACCTCACTCGAATCAAAAACCTTTTAGCAATCCAAAGCTCAACCAAGAATGAATCTCGTCACACCATGGATATCTAAAAATGGCAAGGAAAGGCTAAAACCAATGTCAAAACTTGACAAAACCCATGCCAATGACAGCTAATGAACCAAATACACACATGCATCTACCATGCATGTCAAACCAATTAGGAAATCATACATGCAACCTATTACCTGCAAGTATTCCTGCTGAAGCTGCTTGATACAACTTTTCCTTGTTTTCCTTGTCCTTCCTTTTCTTTCCTTTTATTTCTTTGTCCTTCCTTTGCTTGCTTTCTTGCTTTCTCCTTTTGGTTCTCTTCTCTTCTCTGAGACTAATTCGAAAACTGAACTAGAAAAAGACTCTCAACTAATGCTATGATGTATTTTTATTATTAATGCCTCTAATTTCTTCAACTTCCTCTAGTTTCCATCAATTTCCTCCTCACATGAAACCTATGACCTTTCACCTCCCTTTTCTCATATTTTCCTTTATTTTCATAAATAAAATGCCAATAATGCCTTTTTGCCTTGTCAAAGCCTTTGCCATTTCCTTTGCCAAATTCTCCTATGACATAATAAACCAAATGAACACCCACTATGATGTTTTTCCCAACATTCGGCTTGGAATACGTGTCCCATGACCTTAGTCTTACTTTTCCTTTATTAACTTTACTACATGAACTTTTAACCTCATGCTGCTACAAAATATCTAAATATGTATTTTATTATGTTTTTTATGAATTGAAAACAAAATTAATGTTAATATGTAAATAAGTTTTTATTAATTTATTTAATTTGTTTAACCTTAATTAATTACGCTAATAATTAGTTAATTAGGTTAAATTTAATTCAATTTTTACTTAATTAAATTGTAAATATAATAATCATTTATTTAATTAGTCTTTGATTTCAAACTTTGTGATTTATCTTATTTTGAGATTGTTCTTCTAGACTAATCACATCATTGGTTTTTGGTCGATATTTCAAACCAACTAATGTGGTTTATCCTCATGACAAAGATGAAGAATCTGATCTATCCAGGGGTTTAAATAGTCGATATACATAATGTTCAAAAAACCAAAATATAAACATTGGAGAGAGTCAAAGAGAGTTACTAAGATATAATATTTACTAAAATAAATTAATAAAATTTAGTTAATATATGATAGTTAGGTTAGAAAATATTTAATACATTATTACCAAGAAAATAATAATTATATAATATTCCTCCCCACATTGGATGAAGGAACCTGACGGCTATCACTGAAATGATTAGAATGGCTCGAATTACCAGCCACTTGGTCCGGCCCATGCCTCAAGCCTTGTCTACATATTCCAGCTTAAATTCTCAGGTGAGGCAAGCATTCAAGCACTCCCAACATTTGTAGATCATGACCTCCTCCAACCTTTGCCGCATTATGGTTTTTTCATGGCCTCATTGTGTTATGAGTGTTCCCAATTATCATAGGAACAATATGCTTACTCTACTGGCAGAGTAAAACATCACCGTACACATGCTCCCTTACTTATATATCTTTAGGGTTGCTGCAGTCTTTTATCAATCATATTTTTCCTTAGTAGACGTGTCTACTCGTCATCGTCATGCCAACCTTCCTTCTCATTGTGGCACATACACATACTAGCCTGAGCTTGGGTTTGTATTATCTTTCTCCAAGGTAGTGCATTTGAATTTCTCTTCATGTCTCTATGGGAACAAATTCATCTATGTGCTTCTCTTGGTGGCTAGGTGGAGCTCATTGGCATTCTAGGCTAACACTTATTCTCTTCCTATCTTGATGGGTTGTGTGCCTCCTCTTGTTTTGCAAACTTCTTTGAATGGATTCTTTGCTAGTAATTGCTCCCTTATGGGACAAAATTGGTGTCTTCCCCTCTACGACACTATCAATTCCCCAACTGGTTTGACTCGTCTCAGCATTAGTACCCTATGGTTTGTATCCTCTTCGGTTTTACCTACAAGTTCATTCTCTTTAGTCCTACAAGGAAAATACTCTCTTAATTAGTGTCTTGAAAGCCCCTAGAAGGAAAAAGATTGAAATCCACTCTTAGGAAGTAGCCTTGGACTCATTTTTTGTTGGTGGTCACCTACGGTTTATAGTTGAGAGTGGTCAGAGGCACGCAACTATTAGGGGATGGTTGTGGTTCATGGTTCAGAGTGGTCAGTAGTTAGTTATTGTTCGTGGCTGGCTGTAGTCAAGGGCTCAACATAGTCTGTGGCTAGTCCATGGCTCATCGAGAAAAGTATGCGATTGTGGTTAGCGGCTCAACATAGCCAAAATTTTTCTCATAATCACCTAATTCAGTGTGCATATCCTTCCAGGATGGTCCCCCATATCTAACTCTAAAAATATTAGTATAAGACCTTTCTGATAAGTCAATTCATTTTAGAATTTTGTGTTAGTTTTATGCGCATCATAATTTTCCTTTTTGTTAGCTATAGCTCTATGGATCAAAGCATCTAGTTTTGTAATGGGAAGAACCTAGGTAGAGTCCACTTTTGGACACTGGAAATGATCAAACATAACATCTGTAATCTTAAATTGCTAAAATTGTGCTATTGGTCTAGTTTCCTAGTGGCAGACCAATAGCACTACACTCCACTACTTGTAATGCATTTATGAGATAATGACGAGCCAATTTTTTTTATAAGTTTGGTAGGTCCTTTCTATTAATTTTCTATAAAAAAGAAGTAGGTTACATCCACATTTCATATTATTAGGTGGCTTCAACCTACCCATTAGAAAACTAGGTCTATTGGCCACCTAACGACATGATAAGCCATCGAAAAACAAAAGATAATAAGACTAGTGAACCACGTTAAATACGTCTGAGTGTTTTTATACTTCCTACAATCTAGATAACTGTAAACATAATTTTCAACATTCTGAAAAGTATGATACTACTACATACAAAAACTAATTTAACAAGGAGTGAACCAATACATTATTCATCTTCAGCTGAATCAACAAGAGTAGGGTCCTTCACACTGCACCCTGGCAACTAATTTTGAGGGATAAATGGAATATATTGCTTGATGCAGCTGAGTCGGACATTTTGTTGTTGAAGTTGGAATTGAATCTTCTGAAACTCCTTACTATAATCTGGGTGCCCATGAGATGAGAGCTTTAGCCAAAAGGCTCTTCATAAACTAATATAAGTGAATTGTTTGTTTGTATTGGGTGGATCTTCCTATAGAATGGTTGGGGTTTGACACCAAATTTTTCCAATCTTCCAAATATAATTCCATAATATTCGATTTCTGGTTGATCTCCTCTTCTCATTCTGCAATGAGTTATTTGACCGGGGAAGAACTACCTGGATGGTAAGCCTAGGCCACTTTGTTAATGATTCAGGAGGATGAATTATGTCCACAAACTATCCCCCCCTAATGAACTGGGTTGAATGGTCACAAGGGACAATTTCCTTTGTTTACCTTAGATGGGAATTCCCCGAACTTCCTTTCCTTTGCCAGAGGCGACACAAACCATTTTGCTGATGACCCTACAAGGCGAATGATAGACTAATCGTAACCTTGGAAGCAAACTCGAACAAAGTCTATACTCAGGAGAAAGAAGCTACCGGGGGTCGCTCCAGAATAGGGCACTTGAAAATGAAATCATATAAGACGATGAGAACGGAAATAGGAGCCAATTCATGTGCTTGTTTTCGATAGGTGACCAGTAAGGAACCAAGGCCTCAAACCACACATTACCGCAACTATGCCCATTAAGTTAGGGACTGAAATTACAAACAAAATATTTCATAGACTAAAACCCTAAAGGTTCCAGGCTTGACCCACATATATTCATATCATATAGAAATCCTTTGCGTCAGAGGCAGAGAGAGTAACAAAACCAAGAGCGGCCTATAGAACAGACCACACACAGATCCATACGCAAAAACAAAATTCCATAGGCCATTGACATGAGAACACAGTAAACACAAGGCCCTTCACAAAAATTTGACACTACCATGAATAATTCCAAAGATGTCTCCTTAACACCCACCAATTTAGCACATTACCATTTTCCCCATGAAAAGAAACTTGAACCAAAAGAAACGGAACCATCGACTGCTGAAGATTCATGAGGGACTCCTTCCCCAAGACGATGAGCAACTCAAACCAGATTCAAATTAAACTGAGCGCACAGACAAGAAACTTACCAAAATTGGTGAGGGAAAAATTGAAAGCCACCAACTTGTTAATGTCTCTGCAACCTTCGGAGTCGTCATTAAAGAGATGCATGTACACAACCACTTCTTCACGTGCTTCATGCATGTGGAGGGTGGCATAATATTACCTAGGTATTTTCATATCAAACATTGGGCAAGGGAAAACCTAATGGTATCCAACTCCCACCCTAATCGAGGATGTTGTTTTCTATCATGAAAATGTTGTTGACTGTCTCTAATATATTTCTATAGGATACCTTTTAAGGTATTCAAGTCCTCCTCTAGGGATTGGGGTGGCTAGGTGTTGTACTATGAAACAACCCACCCCCCCCCATTTATGTGTAATAAAATTTAATGTTAGACATATAAATGGGGACCATTCTTAATTTTTTTAGTCTTTAGAAAATAAATCCTAACTCTAGGAAATCGCCTTGAAAAAACTCTTAGAACCATCCAAGTTTAGGATCCCCATTGCAAATCGCATTTTTTGTGTGATGATAAAAACTTTAAAGAAATTTCGATATGTGATCGATCCTCCCACTGTGACATACCCAACAACCCCCTTAAAAAATCGCAAATCAAATTTCGCAAAAATCGCAAGTGAAAAGACCTGCCACAATGTCATCTGCCAACGATTTGCGAAATGCGATATTGCGATCTCCACAATCACATTTCACATTATGAATAGGTAATGTTATATAACATTGTTTTAAAAATTGTGATGCACAAATTAGGCAACACGTGTGGGAAGTAACGATGTTTTAAATATAATAATGAATGGTTTGACAGGGTAATTAATATTTAGCTGCCCGAGGAGAGGTAATGATTTAGCGGGTTATGGCTAGTTAATGTTGAATATCTTATTTGAAATCTTCCCACGATTCAAGTCTTTTCACAAATCTTTCAGCCTTAATCGCCCAATATTGTCTGTGCTAATATATCTCGTCCATTTCAGGCAAGCTACAAAAGATATGTCATTGCGGAAGGTGATGCAGAAACAGAAAAAATTGAGCACTGTAGAGTCCAAGCTTACAGAAGTGTCTCCTATATTCTCTAATACAGTCTGCTGCGCTGACGTAGGTGCAACAACTTCGGAGTTGATATACAATAGGCTTGAGGACGAGCATCCCAAGATTACTGTCACAAGAGCAACAATTGACTCAATGAGACCTTTGAGACTCCAATTCAATGATGTTGCCTATTATTTCCTTCATAGGATAGGAGCGAGAGCTAAAATCCTCCCATACACTGATATGATCAAGTGGGTGGTGGAAAACCTCACCATTGAAGATAGGCAATTCAGAATTTCGAGAATGGAACTCATAGGGTCCTTCAGAGCAAAGGACCTAACACAAATGTACCATATCCCTGACCCTCAGGACATATATGATAAGACATACGTGGCCAACTTCGCCAAGAAGAACAAAGAACCCCTCAAGATGATTCATGGCTAGAGAGTATTGGAGAATAAGTTCAAATTCCATAAATCAAGTATGTATCCTATAGCCTCTTTGGCCAACCCCTACAACTATGCAGCTACTATGTTATGTAGACTATACGAGCTACCTAATAATGCTAAATTCTCCATAGAATGGATTCCTCTGATTGATGCTTATGTTAATTCCCACATCATGAATTGGGCTACCATCCTATCTGATAACCTAGCCACCTTCATCACCGAATATCGTCAGAAGAGGTCCTCCTCTCCAGAGAACCTTCCTCCATTCTATTTTAGTGCCTACATTATGGACACCATCTATTTATGTACTAAATTTCCAATCATGGGTTGGAAATGGACCTTGCAGGACCCCTACCCTATCCATCTTAGCCATAAACAAATTTGGGAATCCCATTATGTGCACCATTTCTATAAAATATGTCATGTCGTTATTTTGCCACTCTATCAATTAATTTTCAATAAGAAAGCCCCCAGGTTTTCCCAAGAAGCCACTACAGACCTTTTGGCTATCAGAAAATATTTTGTTAAAGAATAGTTCACCTACATTAGGGTTTTTGGTAGCACAACAAACCCGCATGTTCTCCCTCTGTATGATTCTGATAAATTGTTAGCAAGAGAAATTGCACACCAAACTGTGGGGAAAGGTCTGACCAAAGTTCTCAAAGAAAGCAAGAAGTTGTTATGGCCATATTTTCCTACCAGGTATGGTTCTTTCTCCTTAGCAAATTTTAATCATGCTATAAAGGAATCAGTACGCCTGGAAGGTCTCAAGTTCCATACTTTGCCCAAAAGGAAGTTTGATCCAGACAAGATAACATACAACATCACCACTTCGGTAAAGATCAAGCCTTATAAACATGAGGCTAATAATTTTGAGGACCTTTTACAATCAGCTCAATCCTTCGAACAAGCATTTGAATGGGCGAGGACAAATTTGAGTCCTGGAGATTTTGAGAGATTTCAGGAGTTCAGGAACAAAAGGCTCGAGGTTATCCCACTACATTTGTTGAAAATCGAGGACACGCCTACTCCAAGTGTGACTGTCAATAGCGAGGCACCTGATTCTCTCTTAGAGTCTCATGCAGATACAGGGAAATCACTGAACACAGATAAGGCCCAAGACATCAAGACTACTGCAAAATCCAGCAGGAAATCAGCCGAAAATTAGGGTATGAGTACCCCACCCAAAGAAATTGTTTCGGAGATCAAAGACATCAGTCTGGAATAGGAGTGGGATCAATTCAATAATAAATCACAAGACACTCCTAAGATGATAAATGCACAGGAAACTATGGAGTATCAAACTCC
The DNA here is from genome assembly GCA_000404065.3 of Pinus taeda. NCBI lineage: Eukaryota > Viridiplantae > Streptophyta > Pinopsida > Pinales > Pinaceae > Pinus > Pinus taeda. Next base: position 20,859 of record APFE031222222.1, read on the forward strand.
TCTACATGTTCAGAAGAATACAGACTCTGAACCGATGGACGAGCAAGCAATGATGTCTCAGCATACTGAAATCATCCCCGCTCTGCCCACATCGGAAATTGTCTTGAAATTAACTGAAATCCCTCCTCTTGATGTATTCTACAGCCCACTACATAAGGTTGTAGTAAGGAGACAGAGGAAAAGGAGAAGGATTGAGACACATGAACTCCTACCTGGGAATGAGCAAATGGACATGGTTTGGAAGGATGTCCCTTCCAACCTAGGTGAAAACTTGACAATATTTTCATAGTTTACAGGAGCATACGAAACTGCTACCATGGACAAGGCTACCGAAATATCTCTTTTGTTGAAAGAAAAAGAAGAAAAGATTGCACAACTCGAGCAACAGCTTGAAACAAAAAGTGCAAGTGTAAACAGGCAGGCCACTGAGCAGCTGGCCCTATTGCGACAAAGAATGGAGGTACTGAAAATAAGCCATGAGGTAGACATAACGGCCAAAAATACGCAACTCCAAGACTTGCAGCAAGCTATGGAAAAATATAAGGATGTTCCTACTGTCAAGGAATTTATCAAAGAGGTGTTAGAGCTTAATTCTCTCTTATTGAAGTAGCAAGAACAATTTTGCCAAAATATTTCACATAATGCGCCTTATCTGAACACTAGTGACCAGCTAACAGATAAAGCGATTGACCAGAGAACTAAGTTTACTGATCTCAACACCAAAATCTCAGAGTTCATCGAATGGAAAGAAACAAAAGAGGGGAGGAAAGCCAACTTGCCTGAGATTGAGGAGACACACAAGGACATTCTTTTCATAGATTGGGATGCAAGGATCAAACAAGTTTAACTAGTAGTAGCAAGAGCGATTGGGGTGTCAAATAATATAGTAAAGGCAGTAAACCATAATTTGTTTGCCACCAACTTGGTAAAAGAAGGCAACCCGAAAGAACCGCCTGATTTGAATGAATTGCATAACAGGTGGAAGGAAAGGGAAGAAACTCAAAGTGAAGCAATTGCAAAGTTGGCAAAGATCGATTGCGACTCATATTGGCAATACTTCGTCAAACCGCATAGTCAAATCATGACCCTTAACTTCTCTCTCCACTCGACTCAGCGGATGTTGCCACCTCTCACAGATGTGATTTTCGCCGGATAGGTCATAACACATTTCGGGGCACCCACTCAAGTCAAACCGATGGCAGATATATGTGATTTGAAGGAGAAGATGGTGGACAACAAATCATAATCATAGCCTCTGCTCATTTAACCCCTGTTTATTATTGGAGTTTGTTAACTAGTTAGGAGGAAGGTTGTTTGAAACCTCCTCAAATTTTTGTATAATCTATTTTTGAACATTAGTTAGAATAGTATTTATACCCTTCTCATGCATTTAGAGAAGGGTTCTGAATTTTATAAAAAAAACTGCAAAGAATGCACTATTGTAATTTTGTGAATGCTTTGGTGAAATTATGGAACATGATCGTTTCTTTTAAATATCAGACTACTTTCCTTTGTTGATGCACTTTTGTATACCTGGAACATAATTTGATTTGAAGAAGGAGTTGATCTGTGTCATTAGTCAAATGAGTAGAACCTCACATATATGGTACTTTTATCTGATGTGATTATTCTTGTTTCTGTTTAATTAGTGACAACACTTTATTTTCATGAATTGTATATAAGATGTGTTTTTTCTGTTAAAGCATTAATTGCACTATTGTATGCGGAGATTATTTATTTTCATATATATAATATTATATATATATATATATATATTATATATATATATATATATATATTATTATTATATAATATATATATTATATATTTATATATATATTATATATAGTTTATAGTTTATGCGATATAGTTTATACATTTCTTTGACTAACTATTTAGTTAAAGAAATTATCTTTACATGTTATCATCTCTGTTTTATGCATGATTAATTTTTATTATCGCATGTTAAGCAAATACCTTTGTAGATCTCATGTTATACAGAAATATTCGGGTTTAAATTAGATCAATTTAGCTAGATATTTGCATGATAGAATAGGTTATTCAAGTTATCATTATTCTATTACATCACTTTTAAACCACCCACTGTCATTTTAAAACCCACACTGGGAAACTAGTTGATCCGGATTTAAAAAAGAACACAACAACATACAAAGATAACCATATACACAAAGATGCAGTGGAAATAATACTTCATTTCATTAATGGAAAATACTGAAATATGCTTACAACCAGAAATGGAAATAAACCAGCTAGGGAGATGATAGCTTATCTCTGAGAAGAGATGTGGCAGCTACATGCCTCTGAACTATGTTACAATGAGGCTCGAAGGCCTATTTGTTGTTGAGAAACAATGGAAAACCCTTAACATCCCAAAACCTAACCCTAGAAGATGAAGCACCAAAGTGTGGGCCTCGTTTGGGTAAATTGGTACATCAATTTCCTGGGGTCGTAACTTTGGCACCCGATCTTCGTTTGATGTGTAAAATAGCTCGTTAGAAAGATCTATTTGAGAACTATAACTTTAGGAAGAGAAACATGGGTCCATGGACCAATGTTGCTCCCAGTTTTCCCAAAAACGTCGTTTAGGGCCTCAAAATGGATTTGGAAGTTCAGGATCCGAAAAACTGCTAAAAATAGTAAACTGGGCTAAAATTAAGGAAACTGAAAAGCTGAAAGAAAAAGTGGTGGGGGTCCAAGTGGATTTGGTAGGTGGCCACCAATATCCACCTGGATCATTCCTCCCTCCTTAGGAAGCAATGGTCCTCATTGCATTGAGTTCCTCCATCTGCTGAACTTGTTCTGCAATCTCTGATGTGTCCAATAATGGTGGGAAGCATGGTTGACGATGGTCCACATTGAACACTTGGTGCAGGCAAAGGAATGGAGGAATGTTGTGCTCCAAAGCATTGTTCCCCACAACCTTGGTACTGCTGTAAGGACCATGTTGAAGTGGTCTGAGCTTTTGATGGATTCTAGTAAGGCGTTCTTTCTATCGATGCAACCAAACTTTGTTGCCCACTTGAAACTTGTGTGGTACCCCTATGGGTGAGGAGAAGTTGTTCCTATGTTCTTTCATGACCGTATCCCTCTGCTGCTGCTATTGCGTGGAGGAACCCTTTGCGGGGGTGATGGATGTGGTGACGATCTTCCCCTTACTTTGGGAATGAACCAGACAGAAAATGAATTTCCTAGTCTGGGAGATGAGCTTGCTGCCATTCTTAGCAGTGATCAAAGAGGTGGCGGTAGGTGGGGCTACTTCTGGTATCCTAATGAATTACACAAGGAAATAATGACAACACGAGGCCTTGACTCATACACAACAAGTCACCTCCACAAGTATGGTTGGCCTAATAGTACATCACAAACATCCAGAGGTGTAACATCACACAATACCTCATCTGTGAAGGGCTTGATGCTATAGGGAAGGCGACACTACTGGCGAACTTTGAGATCTCGTCCTTCATGAAGCCACCCGATACTATACGAGTACGGGTGTGGTGTAGTCGGTAGGCCTAACTGCTTCATGACCTTTGCTGAAATGAGGTTCTTTTGGCTGCCACTGTCGACAATGAATTGCAACGGCGAACCCTTCACCCACATTTGTGAGTGGAAAAGACGCTCCCCCTCCTCTGGATCTTCGGGTTCATTCTTCTGGATCTTGGTGGTGGAAATTATGGTTTTGGGCTCCACATCAATGATCTTCTTCCCTTTGCTATTCCCGTTGTAGGGTTCTGGCTCAGGGCCAGAACATGCATCTAATTCGGAAGCCTTCAATTCGGCCACTAGTGACTACTTGGTCCGATAATCACTTATGTCATGAGTGGGACTCTTGTGGAACTCACACCACTTCCCTGTATCCTTCTTCAGCTTCGTAGTGTTGTTCTTTTCTTGTCGCTTTGATGGGTTGTCTTGGGTCACCTTGCCTTGGCTTTGTCCTTTGGGCTTCAGATTTGCAGATCCAAAGTCTCGCTTCTTCTATTTGAACTTTTGATTGATTTTGACAGCGTATCAGTACGCCGTGCCGAGCGAGGAGATGTTCAAGAACTCCATCTCTTCCTGCATGTATTTGTGTAGGCAACCGCGGTATTTGAGTACCAGATGTAGATTAGAATCTTTGATACCCAACTGTGTGCGAAGGGTATGAAAAATGTTTGTGAACTCTAGCACATCTTGGTCCCTTCCCTGCCGCAACATGGTCCACTTTACGTATTTGTCCTCGTAGCTTTTGACAGGGTAGTACTGCTCCTTGATGGCATCTCGAATGAATCCCAAGTGGGTGCGGCTGAAAATAGTGAGCCTGTACTTTCATTCTTCTGCTCACAGTAGGTTTCCCACCAGTCCTTGACGTGGGGGGCTGCTTTGAGAAGAGTGAAAACAATATTTTCCCGACTTGAAAATTCATGAACAGAAAAATACCCATCTAGCAGATTTAACCATTTATCTACAACATCTACATCTATTTGATCCTCGAAGATGGGGATCTTAAAATTAACTTGTACCTCAAATGGTGTGGCATTTCCAGAGTAGCTGTTGGAAGTCGATGCATCACCTCTGGGTAGCCGCTGAAGGATCTGCGCAAAGCTATCCATCATCGCGTTCCTTTGCCGCTCAAGGGCTTCTTCGAGAAAGATTTTGATAGGATCTCTTGCCCCTTCGACTTTCTTCTCATCCGCCATGGAAGGTCGTCGCAATTTGTTGGACTGGTCTTGCAAAGGTTCGACCAGTTCAAGCCCTAACTCCTTATATTCTGACCTCGTTGGGGACACGCAAAGAAAAACTGAGAAAAAAGCAGATCGCTCTGATACCACTGATCCAGATTTAAACAGGAACGCAACAACATACAGAGATAACCATATACACAAAGATGCACTGGAAATAATACTTCATTTCATTAATGGAAAATATTGAAATATGCTTACAACTAGAAATGGAAATAAACCAACTAGGGCGATGGTAGCTTATCTCTGAGAAGATATGTGGCAGCTACATGCCTCTGAACTGTGTTACAATGAGGCTCGAAGGCCTATTTATTGTTGAGAAACAATGGAAAACCCTTAACATCCCAAAACCTAACCCTAGAAGATGAAGCGCCAAATTGTGTGCCTCGTTTGGGTAAATTGGTACATCAATTTCCCGGGGTCGTAACTTTGGCACCCGATCTCTATTTGATGTGTAAAATAGCTCGTTAGAAAGATCTATCTGAGAACTATAACTTTGGGAAGAGAAACATCGGTCCATGGACCCATGTTTCTCCCAATTTTCCCAAAAAACATCATTTAGTGCCTCTAAACGACTCTGAAAGTTTAGGACCTGAAAAATTGCTAAAAATAGTAAAATGGGCTACAATTAAGGAAGCTAAAAAGCTGAAAGAAATAGTGGTGGGGGTCCATGTGGATTTGGTAGGTGGCCACCAATGTCCACCTGGATCAATAGTCCCATTATCCCTAGTCAAAGCCACCACTTCAAATGGAAAAGGAGTTGTCTTAAGGTTTGAAACAGGTGGTTATCCCCCATGTTGGAGCAACATAAATCTAAGTTTTCAACATTTTGGCGCTAGAAGGAGGGCATCCAATTATGAGTGGCATATAAATATAAAGATCAATTGAAGAATATTCATAAGAGTCAAAACCCATCCACCACTTCTACACCTTCTAGACCTCGTTCAAAATCTCTGGATCAAAAATCTGAATTTGTAGAAACATCTCCCTCGTCTCCTGAAGTAGTAAGAAAACCACCTTCTCCGAATTACACTCCCGAGTCTCCCAAATTCCATTCTTTGATACAGAAATTGGAACATATATCCATTTCTGCCAAGAGACCAGAGAGGCCTGAAACTTCTGAAGAAAGTGTTTCTTCCTTATTACGAGAAACTGGTGTATTAACTAGATTGCAAAGTGAAAAGCTTGGAGTAATTCCTTTTGAGTTTCCCATTCCTCCACTACGCAGGAAAGTTGTTACATCAAGATCAGAATCAAATACTAGCGATATCACATCACCCTTCCATCCACTCACTTCTCCATCCATTTCTACTTAATCCACTACTTCCCAACTATCCAATTATCCAACTAGTACTGCTATTAGTAGTATTAGCCTAGTAGTAAGTTCTTCGCCATCTATAACTACTTCTGGACTGGCCTTTCCACCTTTTCAGTCTCCTACTCAAGCTATGGCCAATCAATCTGCTCAACCTTGGACAAATCCTGGTGCTGTTCTGGTTGCTAATCCAAATGCTCTCCCAACAAACCCAGAAAAATGGTTACCTAAGTACAATCCGGATGATAGTCTTCTAGTTGAAGAACATCTAAATAAATTTATGTTAGCCACAAATCTTAACGGAGTTGCACATGAAGATGTTGTGATCAGAATGTTTCCTTATACTTTCCAAGGATCTGTTGGATCTTGGTTTTTTCCCCTTCCAACAGGTTCGAAAAGAGATTGGGATACTTTTCAAGAATTATTTTTTGGAAAATTTGGTGATGACAGGACCATTGCGTCTTTAGTCAATGATCTTTCTAACCTGAAAACAAATTTAAATGCAAGGATCAAAGAATTTAACTCCATATTTAACAAGTTACTAAACAAAATCCCAGCTGCCTCAAAACCTACAGTAGATGTAGGAATAGAATGGTATATATCCTCTCTTCCTTCTAATATTGCAATTTTTGTAGATAGAGCCAATAAGGCTACCCTTGTAGAAAACATGAAAGAAGCTTTGTTTGTAGAAAGACGGATTATTGCTTTATAAAAGAGATCATAGACAGACGAAAGGAAATCAAAGAAAGCAACATTTAAGGATGATTCTAAAGAAAAAACTTCAAAGGACCCTTTCAATCTTGAATGCCTTCAGAAAATATTAAAAACCATGTCCAATGAAATGGTTGAAATTAAAAAACAGGTTACAAAATCCTCGACCCCCAAGAAACCTTTTCACTCATTTAAATGAAACCCTTCTTCTGCATCGCAACCACCCAATATTATCTCAAATGCTGAAACTAATCCAAAGATAGAAGAAGATTCACCAGCTGAAGAGAAGCTGAAACAGAAGAAGAGGTTGAATTAAATGGAATGTGGGATTTCATTCTCCCAACTGAAGAAGAAGCATAAGCTATGCCAGTGACTACAAGAAGCAAAAACTCTCCTGATATGTCTATCACAAATTAGAAACAAAAAATTGTTGCTCCTGTAAAGGAGAAAATAGTAAGTAAAAAGTCTAAGACAAGTCAAACTGACCCTATTCCACTAGATCCTCCAAATGTCTCCAAAACATTGGTAATCTCAGACACGGTGGAATACAACATATTCGAAGATATAAAAAAGACAAGAGCAAACATTTCTTTGCACAAACTCACTAAACTCAAGCAACAACAGAAAATTCTATTAAGAGAATTAAAGGTAGTTCCTGTGTCCCCTCTGCCATCTGTTGTAGTTACTCAAGTTGCATACGATATGGGAAAACCGCCCTCATCTTCAAACAAAGTAAATCCCACATATTTACTTATGCCAAGAACCGTGTGCACCAAAATGAATATTACACCTCAAAAATTTGCATTACACATAGTTCAATTGGACAAAACAAAAGTAGAGGTACTTGGAGAAATAACATCAGTTTCAATTAGGCTTTCCTCTAATCCAGAAGTTTCGCAAATAATTGATATTCTAGTGGCTGACATCCCTGAATTTTATGGTTTAATTCTAAGTAGGGATTGGTATGAAAAGTTGCATGGATACTTCGCAACTGACTGGTCTCACATGTGGCTGCCACACAATGGTAAGCCAAATCAAATTAGAGTAGACCAAGAAAAGTTCATGAAATACACAGCCACTAATCTTGAGGGAAGCAATGAACTTGTTGCCTTCACCAATAATATCATTGGTAATTACTCAGCTGAGTCATTCTTAGGATATTTTAATGCTCAAAGGTCCCCTTTTCCGAACGATGGTGTAGTGTCTCAAATAGAGAATTTTTCACAAACAGATGCTTCAAAGTGCGTTAATATAGTAGATAAAATTGTAGATAATTCATTATTTTGGACTCTTTATTTTGATGGTTCTAGATCCAAAGATGGTGCGGGTGTAGGATGTATTTTAATTGACCTGCAAGGAGAGAAAACCATGTTTGCCTGTAGACTTGAATTTCAGTGCACCAACAATACCACAGAATATGAAGCATTAATTCAAGGGTTGTATAGGGCCATTGGACTTAATGTCAAATATTTGCAAGTATATGGGGATTTTGAAATAATTGTTAAACAGGTAAGAAATACAATTCATTGTGTGTTTGGGCACCTTAAACATTATTAATCTCTTGCCTAGAATCTTACTTCTCATTTCACTGCTTTTAACATTTCTTCAGTTCCCAAATTGCAAAACGCAAGTGCTGATTTACTTGCTAATGTGGCATCCAAGCTTATACCTTCTGAAGAATTTAGTTCGGATAGATTTTCAATAGAATTAGTTTTTAGGCCATCCATTCCTGATAATGTGACAAATTTGAGAGTGTTTAATAATGATGTGGATATAATCAATTTCCTTACATTCGAAGGGTCTTATGAGGAACAAATCATAGATGAACATGAGAATGATCTACAAATCAACCATAAACAGGATTAGAACCCAATTTTGAAGTCTTTAGTTAAGATGGAAGATTTCTATGATTTAAATGATAGATTCAAGAAAACTATCAACTCCAAAACTCAGAGTTCCACTCTGAGATTTGAAGTGATAAACCTAGGGTCAAATGAAAAAACCTCAAAATGTCAACCTAGGTCTTGGTTTATCATCTATAGAAAGGATATCATTCATTAAGTTGTTAAAACAGATAAAGGCGTCTTTGCCTGGGATTATGCAGATCTCAAGACCTATGATACCTCTGTAATTCAACATACCATACCAATGACTTCAAATGAAAAGCCAATACAATAGAAACTTAGGAAAATTCACCCAAACCTTGAAAGTCAAATCAAAGCTAAATTGAACAAGCTCCTCAAAGCCAAAATAATCTTTCATGTTAGACACTCAAAATGGGTAACCAATATGGTCCCTGTAAGGAAAACGAATGGTGATATTAGGATTTGTATTGATTTTAGAAATCTAATAGAGCTTGTCAAAAGGATAATTTTCCTTTGCCAACTATGGAGCAAATACTACAATCAGTTGCAGGTTCCGAATTAATGTCTTTTCTAGATAGATTTTTAGGATACAATCAAATTCTTGTACATCCAGATGACATATTAAAGACAACATTCAGCACCAAGTGGGGAACATATGCTTATTAGAAGATGGCTTTTAGACTCATAAACACAGGTGCTACATTTCAACATGCTTTGGACATTGCTTTCAAAGGTCTAATTAATAAACCAATTGTTATTTACCTAGATGACATCACAGTGTATTCTAAGGATAGAAACAATCATTTAAATGACCTAAAGCATATTTTTGAAAGATGCAAGAAATATGGCATTTCCTTAAATCCAAAATATCTTATTTTGCTTTACCAGAAGGAAAACTTCTTGGATTTATAGTGTCCAAGAAAGGGATTTACATCGATCTTGATAGAGTCCAGGAGATTCAAAAAATTTCTGTCCCACATAATAAAAATACCATGCAATCATTCCTAGGACAAATTAATTTTGTAAAAATATTTGTCCCAGACTTTTCACAGATTGTCCTACCCATTCAAGCAATGATAAGAAAAAACACAATCTTCAAATGGGGAAAAGATGAAAGAGAATCATTTGAGTTGATTAAAAAATCCATTATCAATGCTCCTTCTTTAAAAATCCCTGAATTTCTCAAACCTTTTGTGTTATATACTTTTTCATTCAATACATCATATGCAACGGTTTTTACACAGCTGAATGAACAAAATATCGAGGCACCCATCTCCTTTTTTAGCTCTAACTTGCAAGGTGCCGAGTTAAATTATTGAGCTGTTGAGAAACATGTCTTTTCTATTTTTAAAACCTTGAAACCTTTCAGACCTTTTCTACTTAAAACCCATATGAAAATAGTGGTACCTTACCCTACAGTAAGGCAATTATTGATACAAAGAGAAGTAGGGGAGAAAAGAGCCAATTGGGTTATTGTGCTTCAAGAGTATGATGTAGAAATCTGACCAGCTAAAATTTTTAGGGCCAAGTTTTTTACAGGATGTTGGCTGGAGCTTCTCACCTATCAGCAGAAGAAGACCAAGGTAATGAAATGCAGATTTCAAAGGTAAGCCTCAATGATGCACAATTGCAATATGCTGATTTGAAATTTTATTTGAAGAATGGATATGCCCCTATATATCTCAATTATAAAACAAAGCGTGCTTTAAGGTTGAAATCAAATCAATATGAATTAATCAATGATGTATAGTTTAGAATAAAATATGATTCAATATTGTTAAGACGCCTAGAAGAACCTGAAGCTAAAAAGGTCATGCAAGAATTACATGATGGACCAGCTGGAGGACATTTTGGAGGAAATACCACAGCTTACAAAATCCTCCATGTAGGTTATTATTAGCCAACACTATTTAAGGATTCACATGAATATGCAAGAAATTGTAAAACCTGTCAAACTACAGCTGGAAGAGAAAAGAAGCCAACATTCCCTTTGCAACTAGTGAACATCCAATAACCATTTGAACAATGGGGATTAGATATAATTGGTGAGATTGTTCCTAACTCTTCCAAGTTGCAAAAATACATCCTTACGGCTACTGATTATTTTACAAAATGGGTGGAAGCTAGCCCCTTAAAGATAGCTAATACAGAAAGCATTACTGACTTCATTGATCAGTACATAATTACCAGGTTTGGCTTACCCGCAGCTTTAATGTTTGACAATGCATCTTATTTGTCTAGGAATACAATGGTAAAATTTTCTTTGAAAAGATGTTTTAAGTTAAAGTATTCACCAACTGTTATCCACAAAGTAATGGACTAGCAGAATCAACAAACAAAAACCTCATTAGAATCATCAAAAGGACTATTGACCAAAATCATAGGAATTGGCACAAATCATTGACATTTTCTCTTTGGGCAGACATAATTACACAAAAGGCCTCCATTGGTTCTTCTCCTTTTGCTTTAGTTTATGGAAAAGAAGCTATTCTCCCCACAAACATAGCAATTCCATCTCTCACCCTAGTGCAATTCATCAATGAGAACCCTTCCTCCTCCCTACAAGCAAGACAATTCCAGTTTCTTAAACTAGAGGAAGAACGAGAAAAGGCTAAAGCAACCCACTTCCATCATCATAAATTAGTCAAAGCCTCTTATGATACAACCTCTGCCAGTCATAAAACTTTTGAAATAGTTGATTTGATTTTGAAATGGGACAAAGAACATGAGGAAAAAAGTAAACATATCAAATTCCAAAGACTATGGCTTGGCCCTTTCCAAGTCATTAATAAAATTGGTGATCAACATTTCTTTTACAAGACTTATCAGGAAGGAAAGATTCCTTGCCTATTAATGGGAAAATTCTCAAGAAATACTTTTCCTAGAAGATAACCTCTTCTCATTTTGTATCATATTCCCTTTTGAATTCTTAGGAAAATAAAAGTTAAGTAGTATTTACTTTTGGTTTTTCAAAATAAAATATTTGATAATATTTTTTATTTTTCGGTTCTATAAGTAGGAAAACTTAAAGAAATAATTAGGACATTTGAGTATTAGAGTGAGCCTGATTTCTTTGGAAAATTTTGATCTTTCTAAAATATTTATTCTATGAACAAACTCTTACCTTTACAAAGTATAGATGTGATGTTATCAGTCAAGAAAATAATCTTTAACCTAGTAAGGACTTTCTACAGATTAGAGTCTTAAAACTCTATCATTACCATCCAAAACTCTTAAATGAACCAATGATTCACCCAATCTGATAAAATTTTCCTTTTTCAGAGTATAATTCCAAAATATAAAATACTTAGAAGATAATAAGTCTCATTATGAGCTTGTTTACCATGATCATAAGGAAATAATTAAACCGATATTACCAAAACTACACACCAAAACAGGGTAATAGCCAATGATCTAATCAATCAAAGGACAAGGGGTCTCATCAAGAGCCAGCTTGCTCAGTTTAGTTACAACTAGTGAGTGGGATTGTCATTATTACGTTACCAAGCCTAGACAATGTCTTTTAAGAAACAAAAAGAAAAAGACAAGATCCAAATGAGATTGGAAGAAAGTAAATATCATTTTGAATTTTGAAAATTTCTTCAGATGGGACAGTGAACCATTGTTGGTTAAAAGATAACCCTGTTGAGGCTATTAACGCCTGTTGGCAGTAGAGACTCTATTTGTGATACATGAGTAAAAAACCCAAAAACTAATCTATGGGAAGACACCTACTATATCTCTTTAAAATATTAGTATTGACGGGATAAGGAATTTGTATTTTTATCACTATAAAGTGTAAAGTAGTTAAATAAAAGGACTAGGTAAGTGATTATGATTCTAGAGAAATGTTGTTTACTTTATAACTTATGTAATTATTATTCCTATAAATCTTCTTACTTTGAAAGCACTAGAAATTTCATAAAACCAATCAAAGATAAATGGTTCTCCCAAGTGAATCACCAACTGTTGTATTATGAACAAGGCCCCCACCCCCCCCCCCCCCCCATTTATGTAAAAAAAGTTAATGTTAGACATATAAATGGGGACCCTTCTTAATTTTTTTAGTCTTTAGAAAATAAATCCTAACTCTAAGAAATCGCCTTGAAAAACTCTTAGAGCCATCCAAGTTTAGGATCCCCATCGCAAATCACATTTTTTTTGTGATGATAAACACTTTAAAGAAATTGTGATATGTGATCGATCCTCCCACTACGACATACCTAGAAAACCCCTTAAAAAATCCCAAATCACATTTTGCAAAAGCCGAAAGTAAAAAGACCTACCAGAATTTCATCTGCTAACGATTTGCGAAATGCGATATCTACAATCGCATTTCGCATTATGAATAGGTAACGTTATATAACATTATTTTAAAAATTGTGATGCGCGAATCAGGAAGCACACGTGGGAAGTAACTATGTTTTAAATATAATAATGAACGATTTGATAGGGTAATTAATATTTAGCAGCCTGAGGACAGGTAATGATTTAGCATGTTATGGCTAGTTAATTTTGAATATATTATTTGAAATCTTCCCACGATTCAAGTCTTTTCACAAACATTTCAGCCTTAATCACCCAATATTGTTTGCGCTAATATATCTCGTCCATTTCAGGAAAGCTACAAAAGATATGTCATTGTGGAAGGTGATGCAGAAACAGAAGAAACTGAGCATTGCAGAGTCCGAGCTTATAGAAATGTCTCCTATATTCTCTGATACGGTCTGCAACGCTGACGGAGGTGCAACCGTTTGGGAGGTGATATACAATAGGCTTGAGGACGAGCATCCCAAGATTACTGTCACAAGAGCAACAATTGACTCAATAAGACCTTCAAGACTCCAATTCAAGGATGTTGCATGTTCTTTGCTTCATATGATAGGAGCGAGATCTAAAATCCCCCCATACACTGATATGATCAGGTGGGTGGTGGAAAACCTCACCATTGAAGATAGGCAATTCAGAAATTTGAGAATGGAACTCATAGGGTCATTTAGAGGAGAGGACCTAAAGCAAATGTACCATATACCTAACCCTCAAGACATATATGATAAGACATACGTGGTCAAATTCGCCAAGAAGAACAAAGAACCCCTCAATATGATTCAGGGATGGAGAGTATTGGAGAATAAGTTCAAATTCAATAAATCAGGTATGTATCCTATAGCCTCTTTGGCCAAACCCTACAACTATGCTAATGCTATGTTATGTAGACAATACGGGTTAACTAATAATGCTAAGTTCTCCATAGAATGGATTCCTCTGATTGATGCCTGTGTTAATTCCCACATCATGAATTGGGCTACCATCTTATCTGATAACATAGCCACCATCATCACTGAATATCGACAGAAGAGGTCCTCCTCTCCAGAGAACCTTCCTCCATTCTATTTTAGTGCCTACATTATAGACGCCATCTATTTCTGTACTAAATTTCCAATCATGGGTTGGAAATGGACCTTGCAGGACCCCTACCCTATTCATCCCAGCCATAAACAAATTTGGGAACCCCATTATGTGCCCCATTTCTATAAAATATGTCATGTCGATATTTTGCCAATGTATCATTAATTTTCAATAAGAAAGCCCCCGGGTTTTCCCAAGAAGCCTCTACAGACCTTCTAGCTGTCGAAAAATGTTTTGTTGAAGAATGGTTCACCTACATTAGGGTTTTTGGTAGCACAACAGACTCACATGTTCTTCCTCTGTATGTTTCTGATAAATTGTTAGTAAGAGAAATAGCCCACCAGACCATGGGGAAAGGTCTGACCAAAGTTCTCAAAGAAATCAAGAAGTTTCTATGGCTATCTTTTCCTATCAGGTGCGTTCTTTCTCCTTAGAAAATTTTAATCATGCTCTAATGGAATAAGTAAGCCTGGAAGCTCTCAGGCTCTATAATTTGCCCAAAAGGTAGTTTGATCCAGACAAGATAGCATACAACATCACCACTTCGGTAAAGATCAAGCCTTATAACCATGAGGCTAATAATTTTGAGGACCTTTTACAGTTGGCTCAATCCTTCGAACAAGCATTCAAATGGGTGAGGACAAATCCGAGTCCTGGAGATTTTGAGAGCTTTCAGGAGTTCAGGAACAAAAGGCTCAAGGTTATCCCACTAAATTTGTTGAAAATTGAGGACAAGACTACTCCAAGTGTGACTGTCAATAGCGAGGCACCTGATTCTCGCTTAGAGTATCATGTAGATACATAGAAAGCATTGAACATAGATAAGGCCCAAGACATCGAGACTACTGCAGAATCCAATAGGAAATCAACTGAAAAGTAGGGTATGAGTACCCCACCTAAAGAAATTGTTTCGGAGATCAAAGAGAGCAGTCTGGAATAGGAGTGGGATCAATTCAATAAGAAATTACAAGACACTCCCAAGACAATAGATGACCAGGAAACTACGAAGTATCAAACTCCTCCACATGTTCAGAAGAATACAGACTCTGAACCGATGGACAAGCAAGCGACTACGTCTCAACAGACTGAAATCATCCTCGCTCTGACCACATTGGAAATTTTCTTGAAAGTAACTAAAATCCCTCCTCTTGACGTATTCTACAACCCACTACACAAGGTTGTAGTATGGAGACAGAGGAAAAGGAGAAGGATTGAGACACCTGAACTCCCACCTGGGAATGAGCAAATGGACATAGTTTGGAAGGATGTCCCTTCCAACCCAGCTGAAAACTTAACAAGATTGTCACAGTTTACAGGAGCATACGCAACTGCTACCATGGACAAGGCTACCAAAATATATTTTTTGTTGAAAGAAGAAAAAGCAAAGATTGCACAGCTCGAGCAACAACGCGAAATAGAAAGGGAAAGTGTAAACAAGCAAGTCGTTGAGTAGTTGGTCCAATTGCAACAAAGCATGCAGGTACTGAATATAAGCCATGAGGCAGACATATTGGCCAAAAATATGCAACTCCAAGACTTGTAGCAAGCTATGGAAAAATATAAGGATGTTCCTACTATCGAGAAATTTATCAAAGAGGCGCTACAACTTAATTCTCTCTTATTGAAGAAACAAAAACAATTTTGCCAAAAGATGTCACATATCGCCCCTTATTTGATCACTAGTGACTAGTTAACGGATAAAGCAATTGACCAGAGAACTCAGTTTATTGATCTCAAAACCAGAATCTCAGAGTTCATCGAATGGCAAGAAATAGAAGAGGGGAGGAAATCCAATCTACCTGAGATTGAGGAGACACATAAGGACATTCTTTTCACATATTGGGATGCAAGGATCAAACAAGCCAAACTAGCAGTAACAAGAGTATCCGGGGTGTTAAAGAATATAGTAAAGGTAGTAAACCATACTTTATTTGCCACCAACTTGGTAAAAGAAGGCAACCTGAAAGAACTACGTGATTTGAATTAATTGCATAACAGGTGGAAGGAAAGGGTAGAAACTCAAAGGGAAGCAATCGCAAAGTTGGCAAAGACTGATTGGGACTCGTATTGGCAATACCTCATCAAACTACACTGTCAAATCATGACCCTTAACTGCTCTCTCCACTCGACTCAACAGATGTTGCTACCTCTCATAGATGCGATTTTCGCAAGACGAGTCAGAACACATTTCGGGGCACCTCCTCAAGTCAAACTGATGACCGATATATGCGATTTGAAGGACAAGCTGGCAGACAGAAAATCATAACCATAACCTCTGCTCATTAAGCCATTGTTTATTTTTGGAGTTAGTTAACTAGTTAGGAGGAAGGTTGTTTGAAACCTCCTCAAATTTTTGTATAATCTATTTTTGAACATTAGTTAGAATAGTATTTATACCCTTCTCATGCATTTAGAG
This sequence comes from Pinus taeda, assembly GCA_000404065.3. NCBI lineage: Eukaryota > Viridiplantae > Streptophyta > Pinopsida > Pinales > Pinaceae > Pinus > Pinus taeda. The sequence goes on from APFE031222222.1 coordinate 37,314, forward strand.
AAGGGTCCAAATCTTTATCATCATTTGCAATAATGCACTATTGAAGTTTGTGAATGCTTTGGTATGAATTATGGACATGATCGTTTTTTATATATTACTACTTTTCATTTGTTGATGCAGCTTTTTGTATACTTGGAAGAAATTTGACTTGACGTGGTGTTTGTCATTAGCAGGATGAGCGAAACCTCTACTAGGTGGTTACTTCCTATCTCATGTGATTTTATGTTTTGTCTTAATTAGTGACCAACACTTCTATTTTCAGGTTTGTATTGAGATATAGTTTTTCTTGTTAAGCATTAATGCTTATTGTTGATGCCCTGCTTAGTTATTTTTATTCTTCTACTATTTATATATATATATATATTTTATATATATCTTCATCACATATTGGGTATAGTTATATTTCTTTGCCTAGAATATTCTAGTCAAAGAAATATCTTTTAACTTTTATGTCTCTGTTTTGGTGATTGACTTTATTTCCATGTCAACGCAGAGATATCTTTGTAGTTGCTTGTTATACCGCTTCCCTAGGGTTTATATTGATCAAGGTTCGGAGATATTTGCATGATAGAATAGGTTATTCAAGTTATCATTATTCTATTGCATCACTCGTAAACCACCCACTCTCATTTTGAAACCCACATTGGGAAACTGGTCCCATTATCCCTAGTCAGAGCCACCACTTCAAATGGAAAAGGAGTTGTCTTAAGGTCCGGACTAGGTGGTTATCCCCCATGTTGGTGCAACAGAAATTTGAGGCTTCAACACCAGGCCATCTCCGTTGATCTTCCTGGATGAGAACAACCCCAATTTTCTAGGAAATCTGCAACTTTGTTTCCTTATCTCCAAACATGTAAGTCAGGATATAGTTAAAAGTAGGGAGAATCTCACCTACTTCTTGCACCAGATGTGCTATACGCTAGCTATGGCTAAGATTTTCCCATATTTCTCCTTGGCTCATATTCTTGACAATGTAAGTCACCATTTTTGAATCCCTTCAATCATTGTCTTTTTGTAACCAGTTATGATGGCGGTGATGAGACCTTGTTTGACTGTAGTGAAATCTGCCTCATTGTTGCTAGCAAAACCACAGTCCACAACGAATACAAGTCTAGTTCTCTTTTGTGAATCCTGAAAGAGACCTCCAAAACTAGCATTCCTCAGGTTACCTTTAGAAGCTCCATCAAAGCTTAACTTAATGAAGCCATCCGGGTGGGAAGAGCAGTGTTATGGAAGGGATAATTAAAATTTTCGATGAACTTGGAGCTATCATGCTAGGAGACAAGTTCAGCAGATTTAAACTTCTAGCTTCATGTGGGGCTACCTGCAAATCATCTAGATGCCATTTTTCCACTAGAATGGTCTCATGAATGTTCTGAGCTATTCCAATCCAAATTACTTCTTGAGATTTATGACTGTCTTTAAATATCCTGATGTTCCTTTCCTTCCAAATGGCCCACAAAAGGAAACCCAAAGTTAGTTCCCAAGCTCAATTTAGAATCAGACTCGAGAATACGCCTTTGTGCCATAAGAGGACGGATTCCTTGATACTTTGTTGATCTCTATCCAGGTGGCCAAATACATCTCCTAACTGCCTCCATTTTTGGTCTGTGAATGGGCACACATTCAAGAGATGTTCCAGGTTCTCATTATGCTTTTTGCATAATAAATAAAATGAAGGACCCTGAAAACCATGTTTTTGAAGTTGATCCCAAGTGAGAATTTTCCCTCGGCATACCAACCATAAGATATATTCTATTTTCGGCCACAATCTACCTATCCAAATCTTCTTCCATAGATGTTGTTGGTGGTTTTGAATCTCTTCTTCTCTAAGAGTGTATGCTTCCCTAATGTTCAATTTACCCCAAGTAGAATATCCCCAATGTAGAATATCGGGTCCCTCCTGAATTATAATTTTTCTTGACTGTAATTCCATATCCATTTGCTCCATATTTTGGGGGGGGGGGGGGGGGGGGTCTGGCTAGCCCTGTAGCTTCTTCCACTGTCTCCATCCACAGGTCAGTTGGTGGGGCTTCTAGAATTGATCCACTACATATTAATTCTTACTGGTTATGAATAGGAATATTTCTCCTAGGTCTTGCTGACTAAACAATTCCTCTCTCTGTTATTGGGAGTCTTGCCAAAAGAGTGTCATTCGAATCTCCCATAAGAAATGTTGTTTTATGAGGTCTTTGTTTCCTACATCCAAGTTCCATGTTGAGGACCCTTTGTAGGGATCCCTATATCTGAGGATGTCTTTTATCTAAGTCGGCATACCATATTTTCTGGTCCAGATCTTCTTCCATAAATCTTGGACCCCCTTTAACCATCGCCACCAAAGTTTAGCACCCATAACTTGATTTAAAGTGAAACGATCCCGAAGACTCAATCAACCTCACATCTTGGGTTGAGTAAGGTTATTCCAAGATACCAAAGCCCATTTCTTTAATTGTTGAGCTCCACCACATAGCAATTTCTTGAAGATATCTACCATAGTTGAACATGATGTTTTGGGAATAGCCATACCAGAGAGCTGATAGATAGGGATTGACTGAAGGACAACTTTTAGAAGGATGGTTATACCAGCTAAGTTGAGGGCTCTAAACACCCAGCTACTGAGTTTCGATTGGATTTTTTGGAGAAGGTCTTGCCAACAATAAGTATTTAAAGAATTAAACACCAAAGGCATGCCCAAATACCTAATAGGTAAAGAGTTAATGTCAAAGCCAAGTAGCCTAGCGAGGAAGGTTTGGATATTCCCAGGGGTATTGAAAAATAATAAGATAGATTTTTCATTATTAAGCAATGTGCTCGAGGTTGTCATGAAATCCTACAGAATTTCTTTGATCTTTCTTGCTTCTCTCAAGGAGACTTAACAAAATGACAAGTAGAATTTTAAACAAAAAAAAATAATTGTATAATATTTTATAATCATTCATGAGATAATATTTTATAAGTTAATACTTATAATATAATACTATAATTATTGGATATTATTCGAAATTAAGACATCTGGACCCATCATTTAGTATGAAAACATACTTTAAACTTGACAAGTAAAGTAATCAAAATAATAATAAACAAATAAAAATATAAAATAATAAACCAAGAAACATGAAATGAGTATTCTGAGATATGTCTCCTAGATCCCTCACATAAATCTTTTAGATTGTTGACGCATTTCAAACCAACCAATGTTGTTCATCTTCAAGATAATTAGATGAATATAATCTGATCCACTTGGGGAAATAAAAGGGGGGGAGAATTCCTACAGGTTGAAAGATTAGGTCAAAGAAAATAGATGTTAGGAAATAAATAAATAATAAAATAAATGATAAGGTCAAAGGTCAAATAAAATAGCCGTTAGGAGATAAATAAAATAAAAAAATAAATGATTAAGTCAAAGGTTAGAGGAAATAGTCGTTAAAAAATAAATAAATTAAAAAAATGGTTATAATAAATAACTGGGGTATTTATATAATTATAAATGTTAATAATATATAAATATAGCTTAAGTCAAATAAATTATAAGTTTAAAAATATTAAGACAATAGAACTTTGAAGGGAGAAATGATCGTTGCATTATCCCTGAGTGTCGACGAAGTTTGGAGGGCTATTGCTTTAGAGGGTGGAAAGAACAAAAGACAAGGGAGCCAAGGAGTTGTGACTTTTATGGATCTGTGGGATAACTTCATGCAGGATGGAGCTAGTGAAGGTCAAGAGAAGTGCATTTCTTTGTCAGATCTAGATCGGTATTGGATAACCGAATACTTTGATCAGATTTTGTTGTCTGGGTCCTCTCTATCCACACACAAGGCTTTACTTAGATATGATAGCGGATGCGATGAAAATGCAGAGGTGGATTATCCTTATGGAGAATTCCCAATAGTAGATCCATGGACAAATCAACGGTGTCAGGAGAACATCTCTTCTCTGTGGGCACTGAACAGTCGAAAGGGAGGTTTGGATTTGGATTAATGGTGCAGGTCGACAGATCAGATGCTTTTTTTCACTGATTCGAGGTATCCCAAGGTGTGGATCTCATTTATGAGTTTAATCTATATTTCGTAGCCTTCTCAAGGTCTCTCAAATCTATATTTTGAGACAGATCCGGTTAGCAACTTACATGAGGGTCAAGAAAGGATTCTCGATCTTGAAACTCAAATATCTTTTCAAATATTTATCAAAACTCCATACGGGAAATATTTTCTTCATTGGGTGTGGGCCTATGAAATGGTTAAAAATCTAAATCAAAATATCCTATAGACCCTGGGGTATCCAATTCATCTTTAAAGC
>APFE031222264.1:3198-21457 GCA_000404065.3 Pinus taeda
TGGACCCCTTCCCCTCACTCAATCTCTGAGATTCCACTTTCCCCTGCTTCCTAACATCCCTCCCCACTCCCAAAAATGTCCCCAAGAATTTAGAAGCCCCCTATCCCCTTCATTTCGCTTCATTTCGACAAAATTCCTTGTTTCACACATCGGGGAAAGTTTCACTCAAATGATGTTTTAGAGCAGTCAAAGATGAATTCTAGAACAATGAGAGAGGTTTTTGTCCACAACATGCCAAAGAAGAAAAAAATCTTTCACTTTTTACACAGGTGTCATGGTTTGAGAGAAATGTCAAGAATTCTGTTGCCTCAGGAGAATCAAAGACACCTCTGAAGTGACCTTGGGAAAATCAAGTTTTCTCTTAGCTTGGTTGGCCAAATTATTTTGTTGATGGGTAAAAGGATAACTAGACACAACGATATTTCCCATGAGCTATCATGAGGTCAATTTGGGGTTGCAGAAGGTATTCCAAAGTTGACTGCAACAGCACTCTTCCTTGAGGCAGTCTCATTTGGCACTTTTTGACCAGTCTTGGGAGATTTGATTTTTGATAGGTCAAATCAACTCCAAATTGAAAAATTCCAATTGGGTTAGAAACTAGACTCAAATACCTTTCCACCACGCCAATTTTTTCTCAATTCTAACACTGGGAAAACCTTCAACCCGAGCTTCCAATGTGCGAGTCCCGTTCAAGGTGGTGTGCGACCCATTGGGCGGTGCGAGACCCGTCCAGCACCCCTCCAAAGTGCAAAAATACAACGTGCGCGACCCGTTGGGAGGTGTGCGACCCGTTGAGCTGTTTCTTGCAAACCTATTTTAAATTTGCCCAATCTCGCTCCAAGCTATCAAATATTTTGAGGTAGGTGTTCTAAATATGGAATGGTTGCTGATTATGATTGGTGGATAGTATAAACATGTTTTAAAGATCAAATGGTGCAAGAGAAACCACTTCATGTGACTGCATTGTTAATGTTCAAGAGTGCTAGGGTTTGTGTTGTTTCAAGGTATTTCCCTTGGTAAATTGTTTCCCTCCCTCCCTTCTTACTCATATTTGCATTCATATCTATCTTCCCATACTATTTCATAAATAAAATACAAACCCTCCCATCTCCCTAATAACTAAAAGTGCAAACCCTACCCCTCTCCCAAATCATCAAAACTCAAACCCTAATCTTGCTGCACCATATGCATGTGTAAACACTTGAAGTTTTGGGTGAACATGTAAAGAGTTTTGTACATATGTTTCCTTATCCTCCCCTGTTAATGCATGTGTTCATTTTCCCATATATTCACTTTCCTTACATGTATTCCTATATGCAATAATGATTTGCGATGTTTTCCTTAAATTCCCTGTTATATTTATATATTCCCAATTCCTTGTACAAAGGTCCCTCCCCTAACATTTCCCTCATGTTCTTGTCCCCTTGAAACAACATAGAATTCAGTACTTTTTACAGGTAGAAACAGTAGTACATTTTGTCCACTCTACTCCTCAAACATGTCAGAAACCGAAACATATGAGCAGAGTAATGACCAAGCATCAGTCTCAGAGGTTGAGGTACAAAGGAGGTCACATAGAGGTGAAAAATATGGTCATCATAAGATAGAGGAGCTCACCTCTTTGACCGATTTGCAGAGGTGGATTTTACAAGGAAAAAATGAAAGTGTTTCAAAGGCGGTTGACTGAGGCTCTTAGGCGGAAGAAAAGGACCAATCCACTCCGTATCTTGGCAGAGGCATCCCTCAAAGATCATGGCACTCACTAGCATCAGCTACAGCACAAATCCAAATTTTTTTTGAGAATTTTGGGTAATTTTGGAATTTTTTTGGAAATTTACAGGTTTTGGCTTCTCGACGGGTCTCACCCCTGATGAGACCCTTTTTCATCGTAGCTCCGTTTGGCGAAAACTCAGCATTTTTGGATTTTGCATGAAAAGTTACACTTTCTCATCCATTAGTAAGAAATTTCATCAAGTTTTTGGCCCCAAGAAGGTCAAAATACATGCAAAATTTGACTTTCTGCCCCTTTTTTGAGTTGCAGAAACTAGTCTTGGGAGAATTAAGTTTTGACAGGGCAAATTGCCTCCAAATTCAAAAATTCTAGTTGAGTTGGAAATTAGACTCACATAACTTTCCAACGAGCTATCTTGCACCCAATTCTGGTACCGGGAAGGCCTCCAAATAGAGCTGCAAAGGTGTGCAACCCGTTGAGAAAAGGTGTGCGACTCGTTGAGGAAATGTTGCCAGATTTGACCAGTTCAGCCCAGAAAACGCAGTTTGGCTCCAGTTTGACTTTTTGCGGTGAAAGATGATTATCTTTGATGTAATTATGGCAACTCTAAGACACTTTTACTCTTTTTTAACACTTCTATAAGATTCATTCATGTAAAGGGTAAAAATTGAATGCATGAACTGATTTCCAAGTTTATAGAGGCAAGTTGTTTTGACTGCCTATTTTGTAGTGCTTAGTTTAGAAGTTGTTCAAACTACTCCTAGAAGGATGAGCTCCACCCCTGGAGGCAAGGGAAGAGGTTATCTTGCCTATATTATGTATTTTCTTAGTCATTTTGAGGGATTGGAAGGTTGGACTCTTGAGAGAGTAGTAGCTCATTGTACTATCTCTTGTATCTCTGCAATTTTTGGCAAGGAAGACCAGGGTTTTGCAGTCATCTTTGGGATTCTTGTGGACTCATGTGTTGATGGTGTGTTTATTCAATCATTGTAAGCTTTGTTATGTGTTTCATTTTCCTTCTATACTTTTGCATATTAAACAAATGAAGTGATAAAGTAAGAATTCATGCTTGTCATGCTCTGCTTTTAAGTTTGTTTAATTTTGATGTTTTCTACTGTTTAAAGAGAATTCAAATTCATTGTTTGCTCTCTTTAGCCTTCTCTCTTTCTTTCCTGACCATTCACATCAGTTAAAGACATCAGCACGGCCTCCTACCTCGCCCCAAAGACTCCCCTGCAGAAACTGTGTCCCTTCCCCGCAGCCAAATTTGCCCTCTTCTCAACTTGCCACCAAAAAACCCAAAAACCCCAAAATCAAATTCTTTTATCAGTTTACTAGCCTAATATCAGTGTTACCTTATTGGTCATCTCATCCATTGAAGATTTTACGAGATAGACCGGAGAGAGCCTTCTCCTGCCCCGTAGGGCTAGCTACGAGGCTGAATGGTTTGATGTAGCTTTGAGATTTTCCTTTCTCAGCCTGAGGTGAAATCTCAAATGCTAACAGAATACTAACTAGATCATAGCTCAAATTAGGAGAAGGAGAGTTGGTCGAAACTAATCCTAATATTGGGAGAGTCTATCCTCAGAAGACAATGTCAGAAGAAGGTTCTATGGGACCAGACCCTCAATTCATAGATAGTTTCCTAGCCATAATGTCCATGGTAGAGGAAATGTATAAGGACTTTCGAAAACACAATGATGAAGATTCATCAAGCTCCAAACAAGATAAAGGAGAAGAAGAGTCTCACTTTCATGACCACTCAAAAGGCAAAGGGAAAGAGGAAAGTTTTCTCACACCTCCTAATAGCCCTGAACATAAAAAGAAGACATATTTGATTAAACTAGATGTGAAATTTGATTTACCAATATATGATGGAGAGTTGAATGCATAAAAGTTGGAAAATTGGATTAGAAAAATTGATGTTTATTGCAAGGTGCAGAGTATTGATTTAGGCAAGAGCAAGATTCAGCTGGCAAGCCTACACCTTGGAGGCATTGCCTTGGTTTGGTGGGAAGTCAAGATCCAAGCTGACATGAAGAGACATGGTAAGACTATTTCTATATGGATTGAATTTGTTTTTGCAATGAAAAAGAAGTTCTATCCATTGGCCTACATGAACCAAGCCATGATGAGCTAGAAAACTCTTCGACAGTTGAAAGGGAAAAGTGTAGAAGGATACACCCAAGAATTTAGGAAGAGAGCATTGATTCTAGGAATCTCATTAGACTCACCTGAGACTCTATTGAAGTACGTCGGTGGTCTCACGGCTACTGGAGGCACACTACCCTCATGTTTAATTCCACTAGTATAGATGAGGTATCTTTTCAAGCTACTCATCTAGAAGCTAGAGGAAAGAATGGAAGTCCAGAAGTTGGGGGATCATCCCAACCCACTACAAGAAAGAATAAGGAGAAAATAAAGTAGAAATGGAAAGAAAGGAAGGCTAACACTACACAGAAAAGCAAGGCTTCATGCACTCACTGTAAGAAGGATGGGCATGATGATGATCACTTTTGGATTCTGCATCCAGAGCTGAGACCTAAGAAGTTCGAGGGCAATAAGAAGAACACTGCTGCAGTTATTCAAAAATATTTGGGGTCAAACTCAGGAGATGAAACAACTATTGTAGTCACAGGTATGAAAGGTAAGAATTATGAAGCATCTACTAGTAATTTTGCACAATCTACTATTGATGAAGAAAATGAGAGAAAAAGACATGAGCTTTTCCATATTCGAGTTATTTACAAACATTAAAAGATTGATACTTTGTTTGATAGTGGATCACAAGTAAATTTAATTTCTGAAGCAATTGTAAAGAAGTTGGGATTATTGTCTACACCTCACAAGAAACCATACCCATTAGGATGGTTAAATGATAAAGCACAACTACAAGTGACTAGACAATGCAAACTCAAGTTTTCTTTTGGGTCAACATTTGTAGATGAGGTTGAGTTAGACATAATTCCTTTGGATATATGTGGAATTGTTTTAAGAAGTCCTTATTTGTATGACAGAAAAGCTATTTTCTATAGAGCTGAGAACAAGTATCTACTTGTTAAAGATGGAATCAAATACTTTGTAAGAGCTCATAAGCTCAAGAATAATTATACTCTCATAAACTCAGGGCAGATGAAAAGAATGATAAAATTCATGCAAACAATTTTTATGATGGTTGTAAAGGAAAAAACCTGATAAACCAATGTTTTGAGGGTGGTGATGCATAAAATAGCAAGCTGATTTAGAAAAAGTTGTTTCAGAGTATGATATCTTGTTTCAAGAACCTAAAGGTTTGCCACCCAAAAAGGAAATAGTGCATGAAATTAATTTGCAGCAAGATGCTCCATTGCCTAACATTAGAATGTATAGGTTGTCCACTTTAGAGAACGCAAAAATCAAGAAGCAGGTGTAGTAGTTGCTCGAGAAGGGGTTTATTAGACTTATCACATCACCATGTGGATCACCAATCGTTTTGGTGAGAAAGAAAGATGGCTCATGGAGAATGTGCATTGATTACCGAGCACTCAATAAGATAACAATCAAAAATCATTATCCCCTTCCTCGTATAGATGATCTATTAGATTAATTGAAACAAGCTGTTTATTTTTCCAAGCTAGACTTGCATTGTGGAAATCACCAGGTCAGAGTTGCAGGACAAGATGCATGGAAGACTGCTTTCAAGATAAAACAGGGATTACAAGAGTGGCAGGTAATGCCTTTTAGCTTAACTAATGCTCCTACTACTTTCCTGAGATTAATGAATGATGTACTCAGACCTTTTCTTGATGATTTTGTTATTGTGTATCTGGATGACATTCTGATATTTAGCAAAACATGGGAAGAACATTTAAATCATGTTAAGTAGACACTAGATGTTTTGAAAAGAGAAAAACTTTATGTTAAACTCTCAAAATGTGAATTTGGCAAAACATCTTTGAATTATTTGGGTCATATAGTAGGGGGTGGTGAATTGAAGATAGATCCCTCTAAGGTGGCAGTCATAGTAAACTAACCTAAACCCAAATCTGCTACAGAAGTTAAAAGCTTCTTAGGAGTAGCACAATATTGGAGAAATTTCATTTCTAACTTTTCCTTAATTGTAGCTCCCTTACATGCTTTAACAAGATTGAACAAGGTGTTTCAGTGGGGAGGCAAACAATAGAAAGCCTTCGAAACCTTCAAATAAAATATTAGTACAACACCTGTACTAGCACTACTTGATCTTCAAAGGCCATTTGAGATCCAACTGGATGCTAGTGACTATGCCATGAGAGCAGTGTTGACACAACACGATAAACCCATATGTTATCATTCTGAGACATTTAATTCTACAGTAGTTAACTATCCCACATATGATAAAGAATTGTATGTATTAGTACAGAGTGTGAAAAAGTGGAAACATTACTTAATGGGCAAAGAGATAGTAATACATACTAATCATCAACCACTTCAATATCTACACTCCCAAACTAAGTTGCAGCAATCAAGACACTATAGATGGATGGGTTTTCTACAAAAGTTTAATTTGGTCATCAGATATAAAAAGGGCATACACAATAAAGTTACAGATATGTTATCTAGACCCATTATAAATGCATCTACTATACTTAAGCATAATTCTGTGTTACATAAGAGCTACATTGAACAATATGCTCAAGATATAAATTTCAAAGATGTATATGCAACTTTAAGTCAAGGCAAACAAGTAGAAGAATTGAATTATCGTGTAGAGGACCGACTCCTATATCATTGTGGGAAGCTATGCATTCCACAAACTGAAAGAGTAAAGGTAATTCGAGAAGAACACACTTCTCTAATATCAAGTCACTTTGGGGTAAGTAAAACAGTTTCACAGCTGCAAAGATTTTGCTATTGGCCGAAAATGAACAAGACAGTTTGTAGATATGTAAGAGGGTGTACTATGTGTGTTAAAAGAAAGTCTAGCAACAAAAAACTATGCTTGTACATTCCATTTCCAATTCCTTCTCACCCTTGGGAAATTTTTTCCATGGATTTTGTTGGAGGAGTACCTAAATCTAGGAAAGGTCATGATTATCTGTACATTGTTGTGGATAGGTTCAACAAAATGTGTATTTTGATACCCTATAATAAATAGATTACAGCTCAACAAACTACAAAACTGTTATTTCAACATGTATGGGTTCATTTTGTATTACCCACTTCCATTGTATCTGATCGAGACACTTGATTCATGGGGAATTTTTGGTCAAGTCTGTGGGAATTGATGGACACCAAACTAAAGAAAAGCATAGCTTTCCATCCACAAACCGATGGCCAGATAGAAGTAGTTAACGGGACAATGATCCGGTTCCTCAGGGGATATTACAGCAAACATCCTAAGCTTTGGGATGAACATTTGTGTTATGTGTAGCATTTTACAATCGAGCAAAACATTCTTCTACACAGAGATGTCCTTTTGAGACCTATTTTGGTTTCACACCAAGGTCTCCTTTGGATTTTGTCTTTGGTAAAGACAACATAATTGAGGGACACAGTGATGTGGACAAGGCAACTAGGTTCATTGAACAAATCCAAGAGATCCACCAGGCAGTACAGGAACAGTTGGAAAAGAGCCAAGACAAATACAAGGCAAGGTATGAAAAGCATCGGATGGAGCATCGTTTCCAAGTTGGTCACCAAGTCTGGCTATATGATGCAAGGAAAGGATGCAAGGTGAAGGTAAAAAGCTAAAGCCTATCAGGTATGGACCTTTCTGGACACAAAAGAAGATTGGTGAGAATGCTTTTCGCCTTGATCTACCAGCTTACATGCACATCTACTCAGTCATGAACGCAGATTTCTTAAGATTATTTGAACCTTCATTAATTGAAGATCCAGAAGAGAAAATTCAATTGCCTTCTATTGATGACCTGCTACCTGAATATCTTAATGAATTATAGGAAGACAAAGTTTTGGATAGGAAGGTGAGAATGACGCACAAGGGAGATGTTGAGCACCTCAGAGTTGGGCTCAAGGGTTCAAAGCTGAGCAGTGCAAAATGCATAGAGATTGGATAAGTGAGACAATTGTATCCTCACTTAGTCGCTGCTTGAAAACCAAATTTTGGTGGTCCAAAATCTTTTTCAGGGGGAAGGCCGTGATCTAAATTGGATCCATGAAAATTATCAAGAGTTCTATGACTATATAAAATCATGACAGATTTAAAAAACTTGCGAACAAGGAGCTATCAGGAAGACCTCTCAATAGTGGCAGTTTGTAGCCAGCAAGGAATGACGAGGACCTCGGTCAAAGTGCACTTAACAAGGCCCATGGAGACCATGCAGGATGCAAACTAGCAATTGGGAGAACCAGATCAGAAAATGGAGATTGTCTATGATGTGTGATCATCGTTGGGAAAAACCCCTCGAAATGGAATGGCCTTGAGCACTCAGTCACAAGGTGTTATCACTTAAGAAATATAATGCAAGAATTTCTCATCCTAGCTTGATGACAAAGGTCAGTGTTGGTCTAAGTTGATTTCGTTTTCCCTTAGAGTCTCAGGCTTAGGAGGTCATGAGTCATGCATGCATTCTTATCTACCACTGGTCACCTTCATTCATCACCGATCTCATAGTCATGTGTTACTTTGTTATCTACCAAAAAGCCTTTTAGGTAATTGCGTAGCGCATGTAACCTTCTAAAGTGTTTCCACAGCGCATTTACTTTGTTTAGCAATTTCGCAGCGCAAAATCCCATTAGGTGTTTTCGCAACGTGATACATTATTAGGTGATTTCATAGCGCATCATTTAAAATTTAAACTAACCGCGCTGTGAAATAAGAGATTCGTCCATTCCGCAGCGAATCTTTCCCAAATGTCAAATCCGTTAAGTTAATCTATGGCTGCGTCATTCTTTGTCAGTTCCTGTACTCCACATATCACGTCCCACCACCCATCTCCATTATCACAACCATTAGATACGTTGATACACACGGAATACAAGTTCCAAGGAAAGCCACCTATGCACAAGTTTTAATGATGATTGTAAGCCTTGCATGAGTAACAAATCTGCAAGATTGCAATTTTAAAAAACTATAATTTGCAAGATTTCAAATTGAGAAAACATTGTCATCAAGCAAGGCAACAAATCAAGCGAGGCAACAAATCAGGCGAGGCATAGATTCAAGAGAGGCAGAGTTTACAGTTTGAACAACGCGAGCATTCCTTGCCTACAGGTCATTGAAATTTCATGGAGGGATCAGTAGAAAAGAAAGAACACAGATCAGGGAAATGTCTGAGAAACGAGGCTGAAGGTTTGGATATAACATTGAAGAACAAAGATGTGGAGAAGGCATTTAAACAAGTTGGATGTTGGAACTTCTGTAAGAAGCTACAAGGGGGTCATGCATAAGTGACTAAAGAATTTCCATTGAATCTTATAGGATTAAACTCAAAGGTTGGTATGATGGAATTGCAAGTCTCACCAGACATGATATCCACAGTCACAGAGATTCCTAGAGGGCAAGAAAATTGGTTCAAGAATTTCAAATTTGACATGAACCCATGCAAAGAGTTTTTAAAGAAGGAATTCGTTAACTCGGATTTGAGCAAGTCTGTTCCTAGGAACTATGTCAAAGAGTCCTATGCACATTTGCTCACCTGTATTCAGAAATACCTGACCTGTGAAGGAAGATATAACAAGGTGTATTCTTACCATTTCAAACTTTTATTGCATTTTACAGGGAAGGCATCTATTGATCTACCTTTTTATTTATTCTGCAATTTGAGTAAGATGTGTGACAAGGTACAATTGAGAAAAGAGGCTTGTGAAACTTCTTTGTTTCACCATGGCCTGATTAAGTTACTTGTCTTGCATGAACTTAAAATGGTAGGTAGAGACTGGGATAAATTCATATTCATGGCTGGTTTCAAGAGCCAGACCGGTCTCAGCCCTCTAGCTGCAAAAGATATTTCAACAACAGGTCCTAAAGTAGAAACAAGAGCCAAAAGGTTTTCAAAGTTAAAGGCAAGAAAGCAAGTAAAAGAATCCACCAAGCCACTGATTATTTAGGATACACCCCAGCAGTCCCTTAAAGAGAAAATTTAGGATAAGGAAACTGCACATGAGCCAAGCACAAGCGAAGGAGTTCAAAGAAGAAGAACGAGAAGCCAGGTAGCAAAAGAAAAGGGTAAGTCAGTGGCTATTGAAGAAAGTCTTGTTTCAAAGGGAGATTTAAATGATTTATTGCAAGCAATTGACATTGAGGAGTCCCCACTAATTCAAGCTAATTTGATATAGTCAGGAAAAGAGAAGGCTAAGAAAGTCAAAGCCTCAAAGAAACTTAAGTTTGATGATCAACCTGAGCAATTTTTTTTCAAACCTAGGAGACCCATAACAAGGAAGTTCAAACAGATATAGGAGGTGTCGCCAAGAGAAGATGAAACAGGGGAGGAGATACAACTTCATTCAAGTAAGGATAAAGGCAAGACAATTTCCACTCAAGAAGAAGGTAGTGTGGGAAATTTGAAAAAGAAATTGGAAGCTGCCAACTTTGAGATTGCCTGACTAAAGAAGGCTTCTAGGAAATTTGCAGCTAAGGAGGCTTATTTTAAACAAATGCAAGCTCGATGGGAAGATCAAACTTTTAAAATCCCTGAAGTGGTTGACTTTAATGTTCAATTCCGTAGCTGGACTACTCCTGCAATAAAAGAAGCTCAATTCATCAGAAAAGTCAATATAAACCTCAGGTTTGGGATCAAAGTGCTGAGAAAACAAGTTGAAGACTTAAAGACCCAATTGGACCAGTAAAAAGGATCTCCGTAAAGAGGACCCACTTCAAGTAGGGAGTTATTTCAAAGTTTTGATACATTTTTCTTGGTATAATTTTTCCAAACATTCCCATTCAATTTTTGAAGGTCTTGAGATAGTTGCAAGAATGTTTTAACAAGCAAAGTGCTCAAATAACAAAGTTTTGGTTTGAAACTGTAATTTTTGAAACAACTCAGCAGTTTCGTAGCACACTACGAAACTGTTGAAGGTGATGACCAGAGCTCAGGAATTTCGTAGCGTGCTACGAAACTGCTGAAGCTAAATATCCGATACCAATCAACCAGTTTTGAAACATAAATGGGAAATTCTAAAAGGTGAATATATACAAGGCATCATCTGAAGCTGCAACAATCAACCAGGTTAAGACAGGTGGAGAAAATATGGATTCAAATCTAACTTTAAATTTTTTTCATAAAGTGAGCACATTTACCACGGTTCAAAATATGTCAAGACAGCTTAAAAGAGTTTTTGCTTTTGAATATAAAGGAGGTGGACAACACATTAAGGATGTGGCCATCTGTCACATTTTGGAAAACCAAAGATGAAGGACCTGCTTCTGTGGATTCGAAAATTGTAAGCACCGATGAGCAAGGGTAGTTTCCTATATTTCGGGACAATGGAGAGGATGTGGCATAGAAGACCAACATGGAGCCTTGAACACCCATCACAACCAAACTGAAAAGGAACCAGATGTCAAAGAACGAGAACCACTGTAACCAAGGCTATTATTAGCATAACATGGTGTTAGAATCCTACTTGATTTAGATCTCTGGAAAGTCTAGTTGAAGTTTGTTACATTTAATAGGCAATTAAAAGTTGATTAGGTGTCCTTAGAAGTAGATTTTGAGTTCCCCTCATGCTTGAGGAGGAATCTCAATCAAGTAGAAGAGCTCTATAAATAAGAGAAAGAGCAATGTACAAAGGGTTGGAAATTTATATAAAAAAAAGCTCTGATATTTGGCTTATGTAAAGACTCTGTTTTAGTAATACAAGTTTGGCTTTGCTTCTCTAGACTCATGAGGGATTTGATGTTCAAAATGTGTTGTATTGTTCTTTTCCTAATATTTGCAGTAGTATGAATGTGTAATCACTTAGAATTCACTTAGGGTGCTCTAACTTCCTGTATACATTCATAGGCTGTGTGGTCCTATATGTTTTGGTATGTTTTGAATGTGTTGAATGCTGAATGCCCTGACTTCTATGTAAGGTTGAAACCATTGTCATACTGAAATGATGTTGACTCCATAAGCCCAATGGATAGATTTTAATTGTGTTTCCACCATTCATATTTTATATTCGTTTCACAAGAGTTAGCCATCTTAATCACAATTGAAAAAATCATTAACCCTTTTGAGAGAGCCCTCTCAGGTTGAGGAGGCTAAGCCTCAGCCTAAAGTAGGTTTGAAATAGTTACTTGAGGTCTTCTTGGTCTGCAGCCTTCCAGGGTCAGATTTTGAGATAACACAAGGGAAGCCAAAAACCATGGGAAAAGTGCTAAACGGAAAGGTGGGTCCCACACTCCAAAACTAGTAGAATATTGGAGGCGTTTTGGGCGGTAAGAAAATTTGGTAGGGGAACGAGTGATTCCATATGTTGATTGACACGTGTCCAGCGTATGAGAGAGAAAAATACTCTCATCATGGGCTAACGTTCGAGCAAGTCAACCACTTGATAAGAGCGATAACCATGGGATCTGGAGGCCCCAGATCTAATGGCGGAGATTGCGCCTGATGAGAAACTGGATTTGACGGGAGAAAATAAGCTACAACATATGGAATTTGAAGTCCGATTTGACTGCTGAGTTGGTGGATGAATCATTACACAGAGTAATCGAAATACTGAACTATTTGAGGAAGAGCTAGCATAGTATGTGAGAGGAGAAGTGGCCACTTCCCTGTGAGATGTCACACAGTGGTGATGACACAGAGGCAGGGAATTCCAAGCGGATAGAAGCAGGAAATCTGAATAGGTGGAAGAGGAAGCGAACAGTGAAGGACGTATTGGCTTTAAGCCATGAACAGACAAAGAATAGTGACAAGCAAGACAGAAGACAGGACAGGAGACAATGAGACAGAAGAGATAGAAGCAAAGAATAGAGAGCCGAGCTGACCTTTAAGGCAAAATCGAGTAGACATAACCAGGCTTGAGAGGTTCAAGTGATCCCTTTGAGGATATCTATCAGGAACTGAACCAAATTGGACTCATCCCATTAAGACCAGTTGAGATCGAGACTTAGTAAGGGGGAGTCTATGCAATCTAGTGGCTTGGGGAATCCAAGAACCACCCTACTAAGCATCATCTATTCCAGGAGACTCAGATTGAGCTCCTCCTTGTAAAAAATCTGCTTAAAGACTCAATAAAAGAAGGCCACCACTGAAAGTTGGACTGGAGATGTAGCCCAGGAGGATTGGGTGAAATCCTTATTAAATTTTATTGTGTTCTATTTTTCTTGTTGTGATTCTCTTACTATTTTCGAGTGTCTATTTATTTTTCAATCTTATCGATCCATTGCCTAAGATAGTATAGACACACACACCAACACATGGTTTTGTAATACCTTCATTCATTAATAAATAAATTGAGATCACTCACTAGTGATTTTTAGATCACCCTCATAGCTCAAGCAAAGGAATTTTCACATTGGCTTCTAAAGCTAGGAATACGAGATAAAATCATCCTTTTGAAGAGAAGCGGTGGCTTAACATTCCACTATTGTAACTACTTTTGTATCATTGTAATGGTGTATCTTGGGACTTTCACTTAATGATTTGAATCTCTTGGAGCTGACACACTTTCATGCATATGTCGTGAATGATTGCAAGACTATTCTTTCATTTTTTGCAGTGTATGTTTATGTTTATACATACTAATGAAAATGAATTATTTCATTGGATTTAGTATGCATCTTTCAATTGTGTGTCTCTTGCTTTCATGGCTATTATTTCTTTGTGAATTATTTCGCAAGATAACTAGCAATTCTTTTAGATATATGCATGTGTTTTTACTAGGATAGCACTATTACTTTTCTCTTAAAGAATCACTTTTTCTTCCCTTCTATGAAAGAACCTTTATACACTTCGCAATTAAATACTTCACAAGGCTAACTTACTTGTTCATCTCCAAAATATATGGATTCTCTCTTGTGTTTTTTATTGCAACCAAGCAAAATCATTAAGAATATGGCAATTGAGCCTAATTCCCAAATGGGGCTCCTACTCCAAACAATGTGAGCTCTAGTTGGGACTTCATATAAGGGAGACCCCTTGTATGGTTGCAGTTTCCAACACCATCAACAAATCTATAGCTTCATTGTTATATCTACAAATCTAACAACTCATACATACAAATATCACAATTAAAGTCCATTTGTTCTTCCTTTGAATATTTCAATTCAAACAAGAAAATATCATGATTAAAAACTCTCAGTACCTATGTTTATTTTTATAACTAAAAATTCCTAACTTAAATAATGAATTATAGTTTATTTCAAAACTGTTGCATCCCTATTCATTTTTTTCACAAATCAGGACTAGAATTTGTCCATTGAACTAGAGAACTAAAAAAAAATAAAAAAATAAAAATAGATACTAGATAATATTTAAATTAGGATAATTCTCAATAAATTCATCATTGTTCTAGTTTATGGTAAATTCTTTGTGAAACACCAAGAAATTATTTTTTAATTGATCATTACTCCATAAATATTTCATTGATGGTAAACATAAAGACCTAATCATAGTGATTAAGAGGGGAATTTGGAGGATTCCAAGGCCTGAGAAGTCTACAGTATTGGGGAAAAAACCAAAAGACATGAAATAATGTTGGCATTATGAGACAAGTGTTGTCCTTGATGGAAAATCACTCAGATGCTAAATTATGTGCAGCAAAGTTATTTTCAAGTTCATGGAATTTTATGCAGAGAAAAGTTTATTTCATATAGAGAAAATTTCACGGAATTTTATGCAGAGAAAAGTTTATTTCATGTAGAGAAAAGTTCACGAAATTTTATGAAGAGAAAAGCTTATTTCATGTAGAGAAAAGTTCACGGAATTTTATGCAGAGAAAAGTTTATTTCATGTAGAGAAAAGTTCACGGAATTTTATGTAGAGAAAAGTTTATTTCATGCAGAGAAAAGTTCACGGACTTTTATGCAGAGAAAAGTTTATTTCATGTGGAGAAAATTTCACGGAATTTTATACAGAGAAAAGTTTATTTCATGTAGAGAAATTTCACGGAATTTTATGCAGAGAAAAGATTATTTCATGTGGAGAAAAGTTCATGCACTTTCATGGTTGGTTCATGGTATTAGTCCGACAGTTTTTGATCCTATGGTTTTGGTCCGTGGTATTGCATCCAAAAGTGTTGATCTCACGCACTTTCATGGTTGGCTCATGGTATTAGTTCGACAGTTTTTTATCCTATGGTTTTGGTCCGTGGTATTGCATCCAAAAGTGTTGATCTCATGCACTTTCATGGTTGGTTCATGGTATTAGTCTGACAGTTTTTGATCCTATGGTTTTGGTCGATAGTATTGCATCCAAAAGTGTTGATCTCACGCACTTTCATGGTTGGTTCATGGTATTAGTCCGACAGTTTTTGATCCTATGGTTTTGGTCCGTGGTATTGCATCCAAAAGTGTTGATCCCAAGTATTGGGTTCATGGTATTGTGTCGTTATGGTTTTGGACCGTGGTATTGTGAAAGACCTAAGACTATAAAAGAGGAAGGAGATCATTTGGCAAAGCATCATCTGAATTATTGAATATCTGATAAAGTGCTAGATCTGGAATACTGTGATTGGGTTATGGTGCAGATCTGGATCTGAGCTAAAGAGGGATCTCACCAGTTGATGGAGAACAAGATCTAAGGATAGATCGGGATAAAATGGTTTGAAATGAACTATCTCTATATATTTGATTATGCTTATTCTAGATCTATATACTGATGCTTGTACTGATCTGATCTGGGTATAACTTAAGTTTGAAATTGCTGCAAGTCATGTTTGAATATTTATAGATTTGTATGCGGATTGGCTTTGGTGTAAGCACGTATGTATGCAGGTTTGGTTCATTGTAGTACTGTATACAATTTGAGCTATGATATTTGAAGTCACAGGTGGTTCAGGTTGTTGATGGGTTCTGATGACAGTTTAAAGGTGTCAGTGTTCTGCATATCCTGTTTGGTTGATTGTGTTTAGCTTCAGTATTGATGGATGAGAACTAATATTGGATCATGATCATAATGACTCATATTTATGTGATCCGATGGACTAGATTTGGGTGCTAACACATATATTATCCTTGTATATGTATTGATCTAGTGTTTGGGTGATTCAGAAGATTGATTTATTATGTGCTTTAGTGATATTAATGGGTCCAGTATGAAAATTAGAAGAAACGTGGCCTTTCATATTATGTGTTGTGCTTCAGGAGTATCCAGTTTGAAAATGTATAAAACGTGGTACCTGGAGGAGAGAAGACTGTAGGCTAGCGCCTACGTACTAGTATCTTATCTAGTACAAGAACTATGGGGGTTGTAGCTCCCTTCCAGGAGAGACTGGAGAACGAGAGAGGGTTGTAGCTCTCTGCAGGTAGAAGCCTGCGTACTGGTATAAGATTGCACCAGTACAAAAATACTGTTAAAGGATTTTCTTATTAAGAAGAAGATTGAGATGACTTGCAGCAGGTGGTTTTCTCCCACATTGGGTTTCCACCTTATATCATGGTGTTCATGTGTGTGGCTTATGTGCGATGATCTGTTCTATTTTAATGCACCTGTTTAATGTTAATATGGTTGATAATGTTCTAATGCACTCATTAAGGATCAACTAACTGAATCATAAGAAGTTGTGGAAGTAGCATATATGAATCTGAATATGGAAATGAAAAAAGTTTTATTGATGTGATAATACTGATTCACCCCCCCCCCCTCTCAGTATTATTTCCAACAATTAGTATCAGAGCAGGTCCTTTCGTAGAAGCTTGATTGCTTGAAGGAGATCCGTGGAACAATGGGAAACAAGCTTAAGAAGAAATCTCATAAGCAGAAGAAGACATCTCAGAAGAACTATGACAGTGGGAGAATCGATTGGGGATTAGGTGTAAGAAGCTCTTCAAATTCAGAAACAGATTCAGAATCATTTCAGAATGAAGATGAACTATCAGGTATGAATTTTCTATCCTCTGATGTTCTGGCTATCTTTCCTTCTGGAAAAAATGAAAGTGATAGCGAAACAACTGAATTTTCTCTTATGGGTGAACAAGAGAGATATCAAATAGAGGTAGAATTTAAAAGGCTTTCAGACAAAATCATAGATCAACAAGATCTATTGAACAAAAGGGAATGTGACTTCAAAGAAGAAGCTACCAAACTAAAACCCAACTAGAAGAAGGAACAAGGTAAGGGAGTTATTCAAGGTCAAATATCAAAAGTTGCTAAAAGCCCAGCTAGAAGAAGGAAACAAGGTAAGGAAGCTGCAGGATGAAGTAACATCATTGAGAGATGAAGTCAATGAAAGAGGCACAACCATCAAGAAACTCATAGATAGATCCAGTTACTATGAAAGTCTTGAAGCCACGATCCGCACGCTAAAACAAGATCTTGAAGAATCAAAGAAGCAGAATAAAGATCTACTCCAAGCTATTGAAAAACAGGAAAACGAAGTTATCAGCTTAAAATCTCAGTTGGAATGTGCCTTCAGAATTCGTCAAATGCAGCAGGATGTGAATGAAGAACAAGAAAAGGAGATTCTCAATCTAAGATGTCAGTTGGAAGATGAAAGAAATGCTGAAGAGAACGTGAAGACGCAGTATCTTGAAAAGGAAGAGCAACTTCAAGTTGAGGTAAATATCTTGAAAGGTAAATTAGAAGATAAGGATAAGCTTTTACGATTTCAAGATAGTACTAAGGTCGTGGATGATATTCTTAATAGTCAAAGGTCTCCTGCTATCAAAATTGGTCTTGGTTTTCATGAATCTATTGAAGGTGAATCTAGTTCACAAAGTAAGACAAGGGACTCGACTGCAAAATCTGAAATGCTCAATAAGGAGATGAAAGGTCAATCTCATCATCAACCAGGGAAAGAAATTCTTCAAAGAAAATATTCTACTCCTCCTATGAATAATGTTGAATGTTATGTATGTCATAATATTGGGCATGTTGCAGCCAGATGTAGAAGAAGAAGGTTTCAAGACCATCATGCAAATAGATCATCTCATTCAAGGTAATTTAATGGATATTGCTTTGCTTGCAATATGTTTGGTCACAGAGCTGTTGATTGCTATAGAAGAAATATGATACATGTAAGATGTTACACTTGTAACAAGCTTGGACATATAGCTAAGGAGAATGCAGGAACAAAGTATGGGAACCATACCAAAAGGAGAAAACATCATCATCACACTTGAAGATGTGGAAGAAGAAAGAAGTACAGTCAGAAAGAGGCGGCACAGCACAACATACAGACATAACAGAATTAGAGGGAGCTAGAAGTGTAAAACTTCAGTGTCCTAAATCTCATACGCAAGTTTCTTAAAGAGAAGTCACGTATATATGCGAGTTGGTTATGGCATAGTCACGTATATGATTGTTTGAGGAAAGACAGTAGGGAAAGGTCCAGGAAAAGGATCAGTTATGATTTGGTTTATTTGCGCTATTTGATAATGGTTACAATTTGCTGATGATGTGTGGAAATGACTTGATGGTTAGAAGTGTTTTGTTTCTAACTTGATAATGATGA
>APFE031222268.1:0-25816 GCA_000404065.3 Pinus taeda
AAATGGGAGATGATCCCAAGGAAAATTCCAATGACAAGTGGCACAATGGTGAAGATCCCAATGAAAAAATGAAATGACACATGTAACTTGATGACAATCCCAATGAAAAATGAATTTCCAAGTGGCTGCTATGTGTTTCCAAACTGCGTGTAAACTGCTGTTTGACTGCTGGAACATATGCGTACGGCTGGCTTTGTAAACTGCTGGGACTGCCTGTGATAACTGCTGTAGATTTCCTTTGTTAACTGCTGTTGCAAACTGCGTGTATTAATTGCTGTGCTATCCACGTTGCTATGTCAAGTTCACATGTTAAACTGCTGAGGCTGAGTTGTCCACGTAACACTGAGTATCCACGTTGATTGGCTGAAATATATGCGTTTGGGCTGTGCTGGAAAATACCCACGTTATTTGCTGTTTACTGAGACTGGGCCCACGTTGACTGCTGCCCACGTAACTGTTTGAATCCGTGTTAAATACTGTTGTTGGCTGCCTTCGTAGATGCTGGGATATTCACGTTGACTGCTGAGTAGACTGCAGCCCTTGCCACGTCAAACTGCTGAACATTTCCTACGTAACTCTGCTTTGGCTGTTGCAAACTTTGCTGCGTACATTCCTTTTGGCTGCCCACGTTAAACTATGCTGCCTGACTTGCCACGTAGATTGGACAGCTGCGTTAAAAATCGATTGACTGCATATTTTCTGTGTTGACTTGCTGAGTGGGCTGCCAACGTAGATCGGCTGGGATATCCACGTACGACTGAGCTGAGTACGGACTTGGGCCAGCGTTAAATTTCTTTTGGCTGGCTGAGTGTGGGGTGGGGTCCATTCCCCACTTATCAATTTTTAAACATTAACTTTAATACATATGATTTTGAATTAAATCTGATCATTGAACGTATGAACTCAACGTGGGCCCAGCTTGCTTCTTGTTGACATGCTCTGACTTTGACTTTCTGAAACTTTATGAGGTGGGTCCCACATGCTCTGCCACATTACCCTTGATTCTCTGCTTGACTTCCATGTCAAAATTTGACTTATTTTGACATTTGGAAAAATTTATAAATTTTTCCAATTATTCATTTTTTTGAATTTTTTCTTCATTTTTTGCCACTGTCACTTGAAAAATCGCCTTTTGAGGGACTGAGTCATTTTTGACCCCCAAAGTAGGCTCTAGGAGAATGTTGGGCCTCTGAGGATGAATTTCGACTGGTCATATGCCCCAGACATCTCCTAAGGCCCACTTATTTATGCTTTTACATAAAAAATAATTAAAAAATCCCGTTTTGCGGGAAATTTTTAACTATTAAAAAATCCTACTTAGACCTAGCCAAATTCCACGAAACTTTTCGTGTGATCTAGTATGGTAATATACATCGACCCTAGACACTAAGATGTGTCAGGGGCTCAATCTTCAAACCGTCACCTCGGCTTTGGGGTGTGCACGAGTGAAAAAAATCCAGAGAATTATCCGCCTCTGAAAAAGAAGGGATAATTAACCGGAAAAAAAACACCAAGGTGCACTCGTTTGCTGATCGAGTCCCACATCCTAGGCTTGTTACAAATTCAAGAAACATCATACTAGCATCACTTATTACAATTCCCCGCAGGGTGTGGAATTTGGGTACAAAGAAAAAAGATGATGAGAAGATAGAAGGAGAGTTAAAAAACTCTATTGACTGATGACATCTGATGGTACAAGTGTCCTCTGGATCATCCTTGGGCATGGAGTCTTCACCAAATCATCAGGTGCTACTCTAGTAGTCAACACTTCTAATAATGCATTATTGGCATTATCTTAGAAGATCTTGGTACAAACTCACACTTGTTTTTGATTCAGGTGGAACATGTTCAGGGGGAGATCATGGTTGCTGGTCTGGATGGTGATTGACAGATGCTGCTGATAATAGTTGCTGATAATTATCATGGTCTTGTTTCAGATATTTGGTCTCTATGTCATGTATATCTTTTAATGCCAAGGTCATGAAATGACCTATTTTGTTTCCCCACTATGCATGGGATGGATGATGTAATGTTCTCGTTTTGACATGTATAAACATTTGGTATATCTCTACTTGGTTGGGTGGATGAGTCAAACTTGGTATATCCCCACTTGGTTGGGAGATGGATGTATGTATGAGTCATTGGTGATAGGAAGGTCATTTATGATGTATAGAGTCATGTTCTTCTTTCAGAACATCTTTTTGTAGACCTTGCTTATTTTCAGGGGGAGCATGGACTCGAGAAAAACAATCTAATGTTTATCTTTCATATTGCCTCCGCCATATATGTGTTTAACAAAGAAAAATCATAGCTTGGCAACTTTCAACAGGAAACATACCACAAGATGCAAAAGATGGTCGGGACATACAAATTTGCAAGTGGGAAAAAACCAAAACATGAGCTCTACGCCTTTTCCATGGCCATCAACCTGGTTCCTATGGGCTCTAGATGAACCTCCTTCCATCATTAAGGAACTCATGGTTGTCCCAATCCTTGTTGGGCAATGAACTGCCCCACCTTAAAGGGGTATCTACTTCTATATATTACACAACATGCTTTCATCCCTTGGAGCCCTAAGCAGTTATGAAGAAAAATTAATCAAAGGCAAAAGGCATATGAAGAAGGGTGGAAAAACAAAGGTCGAGGTAACTCATGTACCACGATTTGCTCCCTCCCACGCTCATATACCCAGGTGTGGGCTTCCCCTTATTATAGCTACCCTTGTACCATAATATGTGATTTGGATGATTTCCCTAATTCCCACTCCGTTCCCCCGCTTTATCATTTGCCACCTACCACTTAAAGGATGTACCATGAACATGTCACCCCCTTTAAAGGATGAAACCACTTAATAGGATCCTTGGCTTACCCCCCTATTTTGTTTGGAGATACTTGTACATGCCAAAGCCCACTACGGAAGGGCATGCCACCATGAAATGCCCCATTGTTTCCATGATTTGTAAACTCGTTTACTTGATTATTTTAATGATTTGTTGTATTGGAGGGTAAGGGGATGCATTGAATCTTATGTAGGATTGTAAGTGGGTCTCCATTTGGGGCTTGGTCTCCCTATACAGGATCCTAGCCCTCTAGAGGGCCACATGGGCACTTGTAGGGTGAGCATTGAGAGCCATGGGCCTCCACCAAAGCAGAGATTATTTCATGGATCTCCAGCACCATCCATTGATTATTCGTGTTCCACCTTTTTGGATGAGGATGATGCACCTGGTTCACTATGCCCAACCGGCTCCGCACTTGCACCATACACTTGGTAGATGTTGCAGGACCCAGAAGATGTCTCCCACTGTAGAGGGAGGGCTTATATCATCATCCTAGTCCTTACAGATGGTCTACGTGCATTGTCGATCCACTCAGAGACCCATGAGGATGTCCTTGTGTCCCCACACCCACTTGGGAGCACCAAAGGTTCTTGCTTGGAAAACAAGGGGCCAACCCCTTTTTCACTATGTTGGGAGTCTAGTTTCACATCATGGCACTCTTTGGGCTTCATTAGGCCTCCTCAAAGGCTCAATGACTCACTTTATTGATCATTCGACCCTTTTGAGAGGCTTATTATTGATTGTTGAGCTATCTTGGTGGGCTTGTCACCAAGGGTTGTTATTATTACAAATTGTTTTATTTTTTTGGGCTCAATTAGGCCATATTAGGCAAATTGAACTCCTTGGTGATTGTATAGATAGAAGTGAGATGATTCATTTTGATCATCATCACTTGGATTGGGTTATTAGCGCTTGTGAGATTTTCGCTATCCCTCTTGGAGGACAAGTCTGGATGATATGGATGGATTTTGATGTTTGGATCTCTCTCTCTCGTCTTGGAGCTTCAATATTGGCATAATTTGATGATTGGATATACTCTTTTGTACATGTATAGCTCTTTTCATGCTTCTCATTGTTATTTACTTTGTCACATGAATGTTGCTGGGATTTTCGCCATGCAAATCCGAAATTTATTGCTTTCTTACACGAATTGGTGGAAATTTTTATATTTTATAGTGCTGCATTATGTCATGTGCCATGTATGAATGGGCGAATGTTCCCAGAGATACTTTTGTGTTAAATACATCTCGATAAGTCCTTAATTATTGCAAATTGAAGTATAAAGTCCTTGAAGTAGCTGCTCTCATTTGGCATGCCCTAATGCCATGCAAAGTTGCTTGGAGGCCTCCTTGAAAGGGTGAATTGTTTCCGAACATCAAAAATCTCCTTGACTCCATATCTCCTAAAGGACAATTTGCACTAATCCTCCATAGGTGGTCACTTTCAAAGTTTATTTCTCTCACCTCTTCTTCTCTTTCTAGGCCTATCCTTCATAGGTCACCTAGGGCATCAATCAGCTCACGCTCTAGCCATCAAACGACATCAATCTCTTGTCCTCTACTGCGCTACGGCTTTCTCTAAAGGCTCTCTAAATTTCACGAAATTCCGATGGTGGGTTCTCGAGATATTGCAAGCCCTAGCCCAAGAATCGTCTCTTGTACTAGGTTTCCCTTGGCTAGTGACCTCATTTGGATCATTGCATTCTATTCCAAGAAGATTTTTCCATTGATCCTCTTCTCTTCCACAATTAGGTCAATCCCCTCCTTGAGTGATTAATTCCACCTCCTCGACCTAATTCTGGGTCCACTTGGCCCCGTGTGGTCTCGCAATTTTATAACTTCAACTCCTCAAAGATCACACAAAGACCAAGTCTCCATAAGGGTTTCTAGGCTTAGGAATCATCTTTTCAAGATACATTCCCAAACCCTAACCTTAAGAATCCTTCTAGCCCTTCTTAGAGAGCCTATCACCTTGCTTCCTAAGTAAGAAAGCCATATAATTGAGTCTCTCTTGTGAATAGACCTTGGGAATCACTCCTCATCCTCTTATTAACCTATTCATCTAGTGGTTCCTCTTTATATTGGGTCTCCTCGCATCGGTGAAAGTCCATAAAGAGTAGGGAGCCTTAGCTGAGCTAATAGTGGGCTATCACTCCATTGTTGCCCTTGACCTAGTACTTGCCCTTTAGGATCCCCTCCTAGGACCCCTGCTAGTTTGAGCAGTAACAGTCTGCATTATAATTGTTGCATAGAACTTGGTGTATTAGTTAAGTCGACAAAGAAGGGTTGTGATCATTTCAATTTCTGATATCAAGGAAGGTTGTAAAGTAGTATTATCATAAGATTAAAAAAAAGGTTACTTTGAAGCCTGAGCTCAACTCAAAAGTAAAAGGAAGTCAAGTTATTCCATTCCTAAAGTAAAGTTAAAGTTAAAAATATTATTAATAAAAATTATAAGGACATTAACATCCATTTGGCAAATCAATTATTAATTCTAGAACCAAATATAATTGAAAATAAAGATGCTTCTTATTTCAAAACACAATAAATTAAGGACTTGCAAGTAATAATTGATGATTATGAATATCTATCTCAATTCAGTGTTGCAAATATGTTTAAAGTTGAGATCAACATAATTATCAGTTTACCCTGGTTTGAGAAACCAAGTACCTTCATGTTAAAATGGAAATTTTTGATTTATATATGTTTCCATGTACGAAGAAAATGATGACATTATAGGACATTACAATGAAGTCAAAATCAAGAATACCTTCATCAAATGACTCTAAAGATATCTTGAAGGTGATCTTTCAAGAAAATCAAAAGTCAATATCAAGGATGCAAAAAGAACTTGATGAAGTTATCAAATAAAAAAATGAAGAAATTTCTCGCTTAAAGGACCACAATCAAGAATTATTTGCACAACTCAAGAAAACAAAGGTTACAAAACTGTACAATAAAAAATTAGAACAAGAAAAAGAAGTTCGTGAGAAGTAACTCAATGAAGGTCTATTAGAACAAGATGAAGAAAATTCTTGCTTGGATTGCCTTAATCAAAAGCTGTTAGAAGAAATTAGAACATTAAAAAATGAGACACTTGAGTGTCAAAACATCAAAAATAAAGTAGATGAATAATAAGTTGAAGAAGTTTCACATCTTAGGCATCATAATCAACATCTACTCATGCAAATTAAGAAGCTTAAGAGTGATAAGTAGTCATTGGAAAACTGAATAGAACAACTTATCCAGAAAGAAGCATTGAAGTCTTTAGGAAAAAAAAGTCCAAGTTGAGAAGGGAACATATACAGATACCGTTAATATCACGACTTAGAAAGATGCTAGTCCAATTAAAGTAAAGACACTCAAGTGCTGTAGTACAGATGATGGAAATTCCAAGTGAAGATCCGATGACCAACCAAGCAACATTAGTGTGCAAAGAAGAAATTACCAAAAATAAACCAAGCACGATAAGGGAAAGTTGTGCTACAAAGACACCTTATCTACATCCTAATCGTAAGAGTAGATATTTTGACTAGTCAGTGTATCAACATTGCTTAGAAAAGACACATTTAAGTTATCTTGTAAAGAATATCGATACTAATAAGACTTGAAAATCCTATAAGCGTAATGTGTTGCGAAGGATTGAATTAGGATGATCAAATCATGTTATAGTTTGACAATCCTGCTCAATGCTTAAAAGTTCGTACCCTCTCACACCATTAACCATGACAACATCAAAAAACAAAGAATTAGGTGAAGATATTATAAGTGAAAGTAAAAATGTAAAGCCTTTTCATCAATATGCTTTGAGGACAAAGCATTCCTAAGGGTAAGGCTGTAGGTTTTAACCCTGTATAGAAATTACCTGCATACGAATTCTAGAAACATAAAATAAACAATGGTGAGAGCATAAAACATAAAATAGATATCCACAGAAATTTTCCCCTGGATCCCAAAACCGGGACTACCAGATTGATTTTTTTTATTATATTCCTTTCAATCTTACAATACATATATATACATGCCGAAGCATCCATAAACCCCAATCCATTAACTCTGGATTAGAACATAACCGTAGTTCCCTTGACTAAATCTACAAAATACCATGGGCAAAAAACTATTATGCACAAAACCATGTGCGAAATCCATGCACAAAACCATAGGTAGGTCTGCCCACTTAATATAGGGTCCAAATTTTTTTCCTTAGGGCACTGCCTCGGACCCCATGCAGGGGGGTTATCGCCCCCCTGCAAACCCCCCGACAAGGAGGGCTGCCACCTCTCCTGTGACCCCTCTGCTGTGCCCAGCGCAACAAAGGGGTATCTGACCGCCCCCCGTTAACCCCCCGACTTCACGCCTGGGCTAGTCGTGGAAAGAATATAACACACAACCAACATTCTCCCACTGGTTGTTTCCTTTCCACAAGGGGCCACATGAGAGCTTAATCATTGATCTAACCCTGCAACACCCATTGTTTCTCTACACCAAGAAAACTTCTCATTGCTCACAAACTTTGTCAATTCATTTGCAGTATTCTTCAAAGTGTCCACCATTACCAACAACACCTTTTTGTCCTCAACCATATCCCTCACAAAGTGATACTGAACATCAATGTGCTTTTTCTTTGAATGATAAGCAGGGTTCTTTGCCAAGAAAATTGCGCTTTGGCTGTCACAGTCTATCTGTATAGCTCGTTGTACAACCACATACTTGAACACAATCTCTACAACCAAACTGCTTCCTTGCTTGCATGAGTGGCTGCGATGTATTCTGCCTCTGTAGTTGAAAGTGCCACTACACATTGCCTCCTACTCATCCAACTGACTGCACCTCCAAATAGGTTAAACGCATACTCACTTGTAGATCTTCTCTGATCCAGACCTCCAACCCAGTCTGCATCAACAAAGCCACAAATGTCCAAAACTCTGTCTAGTCCTGGTCTTCCTTGGTAGCACAAACCATAATCACTAGTGCCACACAAATACATGAACACCCGCTTCATTGCTGTTCAATGCTCCTTCCTTGGTTTTGACATAAACCTGTTCAATACTCCCACTGCATGTGCAAGACCATTGCATACATCAGGCTATTGATTTCACTTGCGTATGGAACATGGAACATGTCCTCTTCTTCTTCTTGTGTCTTGGGACACTGTTCAACAGATAACTTTACACCTACAAGAATAGGAACCTTCACCAGTTTACTATCCTGCATATCAAAACCTCTACAATTTTGTTTCGACATACTTCCTCTGGTTTAACCAGAGCATCCTCTTTGCCCAATCTCATTTAATTTCCATGCCTAAAATATAGTTTGCAGCACCAAGATCTTTCATGTCGAATTTGGAGGACAATTGGGTCTTCAATTCCTGGATAATTTCTCTGTTATTTCCAATCAACAACATATCATCTACATTCACGATCAAATATATAACACGGTCACCAATTAATTTAAAATACACATAGTGATCTGCTTTGCTTCTAGTGAAAACAAGTCCCCGTATATATGTATCAAATTTCTGATACCACATCCTAGGTGACTATTTTAACCCATACAAAGACTTTTTTAACCTGCGTACCAGTTCTTTCTTACCCTTCACCGCAAAGCCTTTAGGTTGCTTCATGTAGATCTCTTCTTCGAGATCCCTGTGAAGAAACGCTGTCTTCACATCCATCTATTTTACCTCAAAATCAAAAGCAACAACAACAGAGACAAGTAATCTAATAGGAGCTAATTTCGCAACAAGAGAAAAAATATCACCAAAATCAATTCTCGGCACCTGGGAATAACTTTTTTCTACCAATTGAGCTTTTTATTTCTCCACTTTGCCTTCTTCATTCATCTTCTTCTTAAACACCCATTTGCTTCCAATGGGTTTCTTTCCAGTCAACAACTCCACCAGATTTGAAGCCTCATTTTTGTTCAAAGATACCATTTCATCAACCATGGCCTCTTTCTAGAGTTTGCCATCTTCTGAATCTGCTGCCTCCCTCACAGTTCTGGGATCATCATTAGTAATAGATAAAGCAAAATTTGAACAGAAAACAGATGGACTATACTTTTCTGGCTGCCTTCTTTTTCGAACTGATCTTCTCTCAACTGAAGTTTGTGGCTCTTTATTCTAATTCCTCTTCTGCTATAGAGTGATTCTTCCTCCTTTAGCTCAAACTCTATCTTCTCAGGTTCCTTTGGTAGGACTTCATGTTTAATAACATTTTTCACCTCTCTAAACATCACGTCTCGACTATACAGAACCTTCCTTGTTTCTGGGCTCCAAAGCTTATAACCTTTCAAACCATCCTTATACCCAATAAAGATGCACCTTTCAGACTTACTATTCAACTTGGTTCTTTTCTCCTTTGGAACATGTACATATGCATCACAGTGAAATACCCTCAGATGTGAAAGGGAGGGTCTCTTACCAATCCATACCTCTTGTGGAGATTTATACTCCAACGCTGGTGAAGGTGATCTATTGACTAGGTAACATGCAATCTCCACTGCCTCTGCTAGAGTTCCTGTCCTAACCCAACATCATTGAGCATGCTTCTTGCCTTTTCCATCAACGTCTTGTTCATTCTTTTTGCAACTTCGTTTCGCTGAGGTGTGTATGGAGTAGTCTTCTACTGTGCTATAACACACTTTTTATAGAACTCTTCAAATTCCTTCTTGCAAAACTCTCCACCATTATCTGTCCTCAACACCTTTATCGCCTTCTCTGTCTGGTTTTCCACCAAAGCTTTAAATTCTTTAAACTTGTCAAAGACTTCAGATTTCTTCCTGAGGAAATATATCCATGTATTCCTTGAGAAGTCATCTATAAATGATACATAGTACACAAACTTACTCAGTGATGGAACTGACACTGGGCCAAACACATCACTGTGCACAAGCTCTAATATCCCTTTTGCCCTCTTAGCAACAGAGGGGAAACTCATCTGATTCTGCTTCCCATATACACAATGTTCATAGAAATCGAAATCCAGAGAGCAATTAGAGATAACTTCTACTGTACTTTTACCATGAAGTATTCGAAGGCCCTTCTCTCCAATATGTCCAAGCTTTTGATGCCATAGCATGTTCTTTTCTCCAGAGACCACTAGATTTTCTGCTCTAATTTCAGGAACCACAAAATTGTTGCATCCATCAATAACAGTGCTACCGAGAAGCTTGTATAGAGTTCCAATCCGAACTCCCCGCATCAATACCAATTCTCCATGAACTATCTTGCAGACTTGCAGGTATCTTTCTCGAACACTGTTTTAACACCTGCATCATCCATCATGCTTATAGAAATTAGATATTTAGCCAATGCAGGAATATGCAGAACACTCGGAAGTGTTCTAATCCTTCCACCTTGCAACTTGACTTTTCTGTGTCTGACGATTTTAGCCTTCCTGTCTCCCCTAAGAAGACATCACCACCATGATATTTCTCATACTCGCAGAACCACTCCCTATGGGGAGTGAAGTGAAAGGAGGCACCTGAGTCGATCAACCATGCCTCATGGTCTACATGTGTACTTGAAGAAGAAGCCGAGTACACATCCCCACCTTCATCTGAGGTGGTTTTCTCTTCTAGTGAAGGAGCATCATCAGATCCCTCCTTTCTCAGGAGCTTTAGATCTACAATCCTTTTTGAAGTGCCTTTCCTTTCCGCATTTCCAGCACACCCTTACAGGTTTTTCTGGAGATTTAGATGTCCCTCTAGATTTAGAGGGAGATTTAGATCTCCCACTCGAGGACTTATTTTTGTTTATGTTCTAGGACTGTCCTCGTATAAATACTGCATCTCCATTTTGGCCCTTCATATTTTTCCCTCTCATCTCCTCCGACAGCAAGGATGAGACTATTTCATCAAATTGCAAGGTAGTTGTATTGATGATGATGATGATGATGATGGTTAACGTCCACTGAGACCAAATTGGTCTATCGGACCTACAATTTTCTTAATTTTTACTTGTCTGGCTCCTCGTCTTTCTTGGCGAGATTGGTGTTGTAGCTTTCTTTCTTTTCTCTACGGTCTTCCAACTTCCTTTGTCTTGCATCTCCTTCATCTCTTCTGGTTCTTGAGACATTGGTGTCTTAGCTTCGTGATCTATTGTGTTATCTGCGTTGCTATTAAATGAAGATTTATTTTCCGCGGTAATCAAACCCTCATAACTGTTGATTTGTTGGGGCGGGCTTTCTCCTTGCTCGTTTTGAGAGTTGTTTCCTTCTTCCTTGATTTCTTGTGACTCATTTTCTTTAGAATATTCTTCTTCTTTGATGACAGTGTAGTGTTCTTTTTGTGCTCCTTCCCACCATGTAGATCTGTGGTGGTTTTTTCTAGCAAAATTTTTCTCAGAGGCTTTTGGGCAATTTTTGGCTAGATGCCCCGTCTCAAAGCACGATCGACATCTGAAGAGGAAACTTTCATAATCAAGCTTCTGGTTCCACACATAGTCTTTACTTGTTAGGTTTATTTCAGCTGGGAATCCGGCGCTGAAATCCATTTCCACACAGATGCGTGCATAGGTGGTTCTGGCATATTCTTCTGTTTCTGGGCACCTGCAGTAAAATTTCCCAATTGCATTTCCGATGGCTTTTAGCGAGGAGAGATTCCAGAGATGCAAGGGTAGGCTTGGCAATCTCACCCAAACTGGTGCTGAGGTTATCACTGCTGTAGAGGGATCGAATGATGGGTTCCATGGCTTCATGAATAGGCCTGATTTTTCCCAAAACCAAGGGCCGGAATTTAGAATACATTGTCTACTTTCAGGATTTTCGAAATCTACTATAAAGAAACCTCTAGCACAGGGGTAGATATTAATTTCATCAGAAATGATAGGCTTCCATACCTCCGAGATCCAATTGTGGAGTTCTATCAGCCTCGGCCAAAAACCATTGAACCGGCAAATTAGGGCACTTTCGGAGAACTTCAAAGCTTCATTGAGTGAGTCCTGGACCACTTGGATAGTGGGAGCTGGGGCTTCACTCACGATATGGGCAGGAGATTGCCCTTCAAAGGCGGATGAGCCACCAGTTATTTTTGCGAAGCTCGCAGCCATATTTTATTTGCTCGTAGAACCTAGCCCCAGGCAAATAAGACAGAAGATAAGATTAGATCTAGATCTGACTGCAGAAATTAGTGACCTAGATCTAGCCTCAGATCTAAAACCCTAGCCGTGAAATAAATTGTAAATGCGAGCAGGCCCCAGATCTATACTGCAGATTCAATTCATGATCACCGTAGAACCGCAGACGAAACCGCAGACCGGACGAGTTCGTTGCCGAAGAACCGCAGAGGTCTATTGCCGAAGATCTACGGGAGATAGATCGGTAGAAGAACCGCAGATCGGGAGATAGATCGAAGATCGGTAGAAGAAGCGCAGATCGGTAAAAAAAAAACCGCAGACCCGACGAGCTCGTTGCCGAAGAACCGCAGAGGTTTGTAAAGAACACAGAAGGTTTGTAAAGAACCACACTTGATGATACATTGCTACCTATTGCAACAACTAGATTATCCCATGAATCTGGTAGAGAACACGACAAACTGATGCACTTATCTTTATTTGAAATTTTAATATCAACAGATAGCAACTGACTTACCACAATATTAAAGGCGTTCAGATGCTCTGTCACAGAGTCTCCATTCTTCATCCTCAGGTTATACAACTTTTTCAATAGGAACAATTTATTCACTAGAGACTTAGATTGGTACAAAGTCCCTAACTTGTCCCACAAAGCCTTCGCCGAAGCTTCCCTTGATACACTCAACAATACTAAATCTGAGATACACAACCGTATTATGCTCTTTGTTTTTCGATCCAACTTCTTCCAGTGTTCATCGGACATTGCCATTGGTTTAGTACCCAGATTTATCGCGATTCACAAATCTTTATCCACCATCAGATCCTCCATCTTGAGTTTCCACAACTCAAAACTTTAACCATTAAATTTTTCGATCTCTATCTTTCCACTACTTGCCATCTTCTTTCACCACAAGAATCAATCCCGCAGATCTCCCACTGAACAGGGTCTACCACAAGCTCGAGCAAAACCCCTTAGCCGCAAAGGCGTCCCCTTGAAGCCGAAACAACTCTAATACAAAATGTAGGTTTAACCCTGTACAAAAATTACTTGCATACGAATTCTAAAAACATAAAATAAACAATGGCGAGAGCATAAAACATAAAACAAGTATACATAGAGATTTTCCCCTTGATCCGAAAATTGGGACTACTAGATTGATTTTTTTAAATTATATTTCTTTCATTGTTACAATACATATATATACATGCCGAAGCATCCATAAATCCCAATCCATTAACCCTGGATTAGAACATAACTGTAGTTCCTTTGACCCGATCTACAAAATACCTTGGGCAGAAAACTATCATGCTCAAAACCATGTGTGAAATCCATGCACAAAACCATAGGCAAGTCCGCCCACCTAATATAGGGTCCAATTTTTTTTTCTCAGGGTGCTGACTACCCGCCCTCTAACCCCCTTGACTTCACACCTGGGGCTAGTCGTGGAAAGAATATAACACACACCCAACAAAGGCAATGTTGTAAACATAAATATGTACAAATAATAAATATTAATTCATAATTTATAATTAATGAAGAGACACATGAAAGAACATGTTTCAATGAAAAGATGTGACTTCATATGAAAGGGCACTCCCACCTAGTATTGATAACGGGGCCCTCTTTTGTAATCATATTATATCATATCATATTTACTCATATATTTTATGTAGTATTTATTTATCTGATATATATATATATTCCAAATATTTTGGATATTTTATTATTTTCTTGGAGGACACACTTGCGAAAACACTTCTTTATCATGTCTTGAAGTTTGTTACATGTAACTAAGCATTCATTATTTCTATTATTGTTTGACTCATCTCATGAGTTGGTTATGTGAGAGAAGATTATTTAATACCTTTCCTTTGGGATAAGGATGTATCTATATAACTCCAAGAATATAAAATGGATCTCAACAACTCATTGCTACTTTTAGTAAGAAAGTTGTTAATTGTTATTCCTCAGAACTAATGGATCTAGGAAACAATTATTTGTTTATTGAAAGAGAGATGAAGCTCACTCTATTTAAAGAGTAGCTCTCTTTTTCATTTTATGCTTGGATTTGGGGGCTTTTCCTGTTGAGCTTTGTTGAATAACTTGAAGGCAATAGGAGGCTAGACACTTTTATTATTGTTGCATATGTGCTTGCGTTCTCTTGTTGAAGACTGTGTTTGGGAATTATTTGCATCAAATGTAGGTGGATGGGCCAAAAATATAGGTAACATTATTTTTGATCAGGGAGATTGTTCCTTTATTTAGAAGAGCTAACGTGTGGTTCATTGACATTCCCCTCCAAGCCTTTGTGTTTTGATGCTGGAATTTGTCCATGTGTACTTTTCGTTTTAATTTGGGCTAGCTACATTTTTACATATCCTGCAATAAACACCAATGTCTCAAGGTTCGCTGAACTTGAACCTTGAGGTTTGAAGTTTGGTGAACCTCAAAACAAAATTCAAATTTGACTTACGTTTGGTTCATGTTCCCTATTCAGACTTCGGCAAAATTTTGATTCAAATTTGCCCCTTGGACCTCCATACGCCCAAAAAATGTGTGGTCGAACAAAATGAATGAAATGTCACCTCAAATTGCTGGATTTAATGCTTAAGTTTCTAACTGAGGCCCAAATTTTATTTTGATTGGACAAATGTGTTTGAAAATCCGAAGGGCATGAAACCTGCATGGCCTATAGGATTTTGTGCTCTGTTAGTAGGGCCTTCACATCAACAAGAACCTGTGAAGCACATTTGCAGTGTTATGGGTTATTCTGAGGTCTACATGAATTACATGGAGAGAGCATCGAGTTACCAATTTTTCATGATAAATAATTTTTTTAATTATTTGAAAATTTTGAAATATGTATATGGATATATCTGATAGCATATATATATGGATAAATATGAATTTGACTATATATATATATATATATATGGTCGAATTCAATGGCGAATCTCATCCGAACTTTATCGAAATATTTGAATTTGAATAGAACTTAATTGTTTTCAAACCCAAACTTGAACGCTAAACATGTGACATAGTACAAGATTCAGGCAAGTTCCAAGTGCAAAAGGAAGCTTGTGTTTTGACAATTATTCGATTACGAAATATTGTTGGAGGTCTGAGTTATTTACCAAATTGGCTTGACCCATTAAAGGGAAAGTGCTTATGCTCTATTGGATGAGTAAGACACACTTGAAATTAGAATTACAATAGCAATTGCAAGCTTATGGTGGATGGCTAGTTATTTCAGTGAGTCTTATGCATGGAGTCAGAAAGTGTTGTCATATGTAAATACCTACCATGAAGCATGGCTATTCTTATGTTGCAACGCTTTTTTTTTCTTTATTCTTTTTGTGAAAATAGATCATACATTACATTATAGGTTGATATGCATAGTCTTTATGCCATATATGGTTATTCTTAAACAATCAGCAGTTCTTTCCTTATCATCAAATATAATTTAAAATTAAATATTTCTCTTATATGTTTTCCTGCATAATGTATTTCCTGGGGAAACCCACTGGGCACTTCCCCTCATTTCCAGGAGGCTACCTAGGGTAAACCAGATTTTGTAGAAGCTGGAAGTGTTGTCATCTCATACATTAATAGAAATGGGGTGGGGAGGATAGCACTCCATCACACAACCACTCAGGCTAGAGTCAGTGAACAAAATATTTCTCTTATGTATCCCTTGTCATGTGTTAAATGATTGACACATCTAAATGTCTACTTAGTTGACTGCTGTTGCTGATATTCCATTTTTGGTCTATTGTGATGATTGGCTTGTAACAGGACATTATAAATAAAATTCAGATTCTGTTCTATAATGGTTACAGATAAAATTATAAGATGTGTAGCATTGTGAATTTATACTCGTCTTGGAAATATACTAATCATGTATCAAATTATTGACACATCTAAATGCCTGCTTAGATTATTGCTGTTGCTGATATTCCACTTTGCATATATTGTGATGATTAGTTTGTAACAGGCCAATAGAAAATAAATTTCAGTTTCTGTTCTATAATGGTTGCAGATAAAAATATAAGATGCATGATATTTTGAGTTTATGCTCATCTTAGAAACATCCACTAATACACGGCGATCCGCTTTGTAGGTCTCTTCCGCAATGAAAGATCTGATTTGTCAGTTTCTCTTCATGAGAAAGTTCAGCAGAGTCTCATATCTAGGTACTTTAACTGTTCCGATCCTTCTAGTGCTTTATTGTCATGTAGAAATGCGTTCTTGCCATTCCATGTCATGTCTGCTCAATCTATATTATGTTTTAGCAGTTGAATTTGGTTATCATTTTTCTTAAGATAAACGACAGGCTGGATGGAGAGGTGAATATATGCTGTAAAAGCATAATAAAGAAGTTTGAAGGAGCATCTCTTTTAATGGGTGGTTAAATTTTAGATGCTTTTGTCCTTTTGCTTTATGTATTGCTCATTAATTATGATATTTCATATTTGTCTGACAAATCTTTGTGTTTGGTTTGTTCGTAGATCCTCTTTCTCTTGCTCCCTTGAGTGCTCCTATTGTATGATGTACTTTTGATTAGTGATTATAAATCTGAAGTGTTTAAGTGGTTGGATTCTAGATTGTTGAAGTTGACACCATAGAGATATGGCTTCAACATTGTACCAGAGTGAATGTGACCCTTCCTTCCCTATGCAACACTGTTTTCACTGTTCAGGTCTGTTTCCGGTCTGAAACAAGGGTCTTCAGCGCTTTTTTTGAACACTAGCAAATTTGTAGACCTTTTTTCTCTAGTGCCCTCCTTTGACAGTTTTTTGATATTTTCAGTGGAGTTGAGGGGATTCCTTGCCAAATTGTGCCCTTTTTAGTTTAGTGCTTGCATCTTTTCTCCTTTTCAGCACAAATACTGTATTTTTCAGGGGAATGCAGGTCTGAAACTAGGTTTTTTCAGTTTTGTTTGAAGACAGCAGTTTAAGATCTTTTATCCTCTTCACCATCAGCACTGTCCTCTTTTTGGTGAGTTTTGTCTTTTCAAGCAAATTTGAGGTTTTTTTTTTTTGCAGCTTGGTGCTCTTCTACAGCAGCATACCCTATTTTTTCTCTGTTTCAGCAAAAAATTACTGCTATTTTTTGGACCAATACTGGTATTCTGTGGTTTTCTCCTGTTTTGCAGGTTTTTTATGAGACTTTTTCTGGTAGCATTATTAATGGGGAGCCAGGAATTCAGAATTTAATTTTTAAGGCTTCTAGGGAGTCTCTTTTAAGTTATCTCCTATT
Organism: Pinus taeda; assembly: GCA_000404065.3. Classification (NCBI taxonomy): domain Eukaryota; kingdom Viridiplantae; phylum Streptophyta; class Pinopsida; order Pinales; family Pinaceae; genus Pinus; species Pinus taeda. Next base: position 17,173 of record APFE031222268.1, read on the forward strand.
TGATCTAGAGGATTGCTTGATGGCAACATTTTCTGGGTCTTTAGTTGATCTATAAGACTATTGACTAGTGGCATTTGTCCTAAGGGCTACAAAACTTGTTTTTTGGATCAACTTGTATTGTAGTGTTTGAAATCCTTCGTGGACCCTTTAGTGGGTTTTCTTGATGTCTTCACGGAGGCTTTCTTTTGTTGGATTTGATGAATTGTTTCTTTGGCACACATATGATGTTGCACTTAGTAGATCTGGCTGTACCACATTTGGAAAATGATCTTCATGGTTTGGACTCCACATTATTTTGGGGACATCCTTCATATTTCGGGGGTTGGTACCTTTCTATTGGATATAGTGGTTGGTGAAGTGAGGCCTCTTGTTAAAATTTGGGTACCAGAGGACAAGTGGTTCCCTAAGGCTTTGATCATAAGCCTAGGGAAAAGTGTCCAAAATTTACTTTTACTTTTTTCCTAAAGTGACTTTATAAGTGGTAAAGTCAATTTAATTTAAAAGTGATTTTATAAGTGGTAAAGTTATATTTAATTTAAAAGTGACTTTATAAGTGGTAAAGTTACATTCTAATTTAAAGGCGACTTTATTAAAGTCAATGAAGAATTAGAAAGTGAAAAGGGGACTATGGAAATAAAAGGCTAAGTGGGTCTTTGTTTAAGTGGGCGAGTTAAAAAATAGAAAGTGAGGATTAAATGCACATTTATTCTCATCCTTAGATCTAAATGAATTTCAGTGATTAGATCTTAGGGTAACCCAAAATGTCATTCAAAGAATAAAAAGAGAAGAGGAGAGGAAAAGATCAATTTATTCTTTCATGAGCATTTGAGAGAAAGAGAAAAAAGAGAGCAAGGAGAAAATTTCTGAGCAATGAGGAAGTGAAGGAGAGGAGCAATAAGACATTTCAACAAATCTGAGCAACAACATTTATTGGAACACATCCCAAAGCAAAACTGTATAGCAGGGGGAAGACACAGAGATCGAGGAAGAGGAACAACACAAAAATCAGGGAAGAAAAACAACAATAGGGGCACGGATTTCAAGGCAGCTGTACTGCTGAAATCTGTACGGTTTGTACAACAAGTTTTGGACACGTTTTTCGAGGCAAGCCGCATAACATTTAATGCTGTTCTGTTGCTGGAAAATTTCTGTTTTGGCTGTTTGCTGATTGGCATGATTTTCGAGGCGGAGTGCAAGCATGGAAATCGAGATAAGTTGTAATTTGTGGTTGCTGGAATTTTTACTGTGTATTTCAGTTTCCCTGTAAAAGCATTTTCACAAATAAAGAACTCTCAAACTGGTTTTCCCCAAGAGTTGTAGGGGGTTTTTCCAGGGTCACATTGACAAAAAATCAGTGTTATTTTTTGTGTGTGGCTGTCATAATTTTGCTGTGTTTTATTTATGCAATTTCAGCAGTTGTGAAATCTCTAAATTTGTGTTTTCAGAAAAATAGTCATTTCCAGATTTTATAATTTTTTATCATGCTTGGATTTTAAACAAAATGCATGGAGTGATAAGGAAAACTGATAACTGGAGTGGGGGTTGAAATTTCTTCATGGTATTAGAGCTTGGTTGGCTGAAAAGTGCAGTTTGGGATAGTGAAGTGAAAATTATAACATGCTGATTTTTACACAGAAAACATAAGCCTTTACTACACATTTGAAAATTTCAGTTTGATAGGACAATGAAACATGTCTTTGGGTTTGAGAGTTGAAGACAGGTTGGATGGGCAAAACAACTACAGTGCATGGAAGGGGAGAATCTAGAGCATTTTTGAGGAAGCAGAAGTTTGGGGCATTATGGTAAATACCACACAGAGCCTAGTAGCAGTACCTGCTGACCCTGTACAGTTGGCAGAGTTTAACAAAAAGAATGCTAAGACAAAAAGATTGATTTTGGAAGGAATCAAAGATCATGTGATTCCTCATGTGAGAGGAAAGACTTATGCACATGATCTGTGGACAACTTTGACTAGTTTTTACCAGAGTTCAAATGAAAACAGAAAAATGGTCCTAAAGGAGAAACTGAAGGCCATTAAAATGACTAAGACTGACAATGCTACAACATACCTCACAAAGATCACTTCAGTGAGAGTTGAGTTGGCAGCTGTAGGTGAGATCATTGCAGCCACTGAGTTGGTGATGATTGCTTTGAATGGTCTTCCCAAGACTTGGGAGAATTTTGTGGATGGCATTGTTGCACGGGGAAACCTTCCCGATTGGGAGAGGTTATGGGATGATTGCATTCAGAATGAGATCAAAAAGAACCATCTTGGGGCAGCCAAACAGGTGGAGGAGGATGACAATGTGGCATTGTTAGCAAGAGGCAAGAAGGGTAGAGCAAAGAAGTAAGCTTTCAACAGTGGAGGCAAAGGCAAACAGCAGAACATGTAAAGCACTATTCCAAAGTCAAATGTTGGAATTGTCGTTTAATCCTTGAAATCTGTTTAGAACGTTGTTTAAATCTTCTCGAAACGTCTTAGTGACAACCAGGAAGTTCCCAACAGTTTGAGGATGTTTCCTAAGGGTCTATAAGTCCCTGAAATGTGGGAATGTAGGGTATATGAGTTTTTTTTGGGGGGGTATATGTCCCCATGCAACATAGATAACAATGCATAAATAACACATATCGCTGAAAATCAAATTTGAAAATTACACAAGTTTTGGATAGTTGGAAACTTCATTGAAATTCTCAAGATGAAACATATATGCACACCATGGTCTTCTCTCAGGGCTAGTACAAATCCTCTCAACTCTCCAAACCCTAGATAGAGAAAATCAATGAAACCCTAGCAACCAAGAAGTTCCAATATTTGTAACATCCCCTTGTTCTATCCCTGCTTATTCTAATGATGATTGTGATTGTAATGCCAACGTCGAAGGAGCATCACTGGTTGGACTTGTTGTACTTATTTCTCGTAGGCAGTTCTTGGCTGCAAAAACTACGTTGAAAAACCAACTCAACCAGTCTTTAGGTTCAAGCTGGCCCTTGAACCAGAGGGGGTTCCCTCAATTGTTACGAGGCTTTGTTTAATGCTGTTCATTGTTACTGGACAACAACCTATGAAGCATAGTGGCCAGATTTATAATTTATTTTGGGTGGTTGCTAATGGTTGTCCAATCTCTATTTATGAATAAATCCCTCTCTTGCAGAGTCCTTGGTCAAAGTGCCAACATCCAATTTGACAAAATAACATGATTTTTAAAGAATTTGAAAGAAGAATATAAGGGAATTCATGATAATTAAACAGTCATACTGAATACTTAATCAACAAGATAGAATGGATGCATGTAGAAGATTTCTATAGCCAAACAAAACACATTCAAAAGATGACAGAAGACAACAATTAACAGATGTAGAGGAATTAACCAAGACAAACAATCTAGTTAATTAATCTCTTTAAATGATTATAACTTTGTAGGGGATTTCAGAAAGATTGACACTCAATTTATTCTTAACGAGATCTCCTATGTTACTTTGAACATGTGCAGAAAATAAGGTATGAAAGCACTAGAAAAATATATAGGAAACACAATTTTTGTCAAGAACTGGAGCTAGAATACTTCAATTAGGATTTCTGTAATAAAATCTTTACAAAGTGACAGGGGTTTGGCATAAAAAGCCAACCCTATTACATCTTTACATAAACTGTTTTATAGAACTTACATAATGGTTTGCAAAATAATAGAATCCTCATAATTACAATATTGAGATATTATAAATATCTTTTAAGTTCATGCATGAAATATATAAACTTCAGAAAATATCTAATGAACCCTAGAAAAACTGTAGGCAAATTTGCTAAAATCTAGGCAAAAATAGAGTGATATGGTCAACTGTCTAGCAGGAAAATAGAACAGGTCCCTTTGTAGATTATCATCATTGTTTCAACAAAACAAGTCCCTTTGTATACGTTATCAACACTGCTCTTGGATGTCTTCTATTGCTATGCATTTTTTTGGAAAAACTGCTCGCAGGCAGGCTGTCGGCATTGCTGATTTTCTGATCAGAGATATTGCTGACAAGCAGGAGATCAATCCTTTTGAATATCACGGACAACAGAGATGACAACGTCTCTGTTTTGTTTCAAAACTGCTGATAGACATGCTGTCAGCTTTTTCTTGTAGGTTTCATTTATTGATCGGTATGCATAACTTTGTTCAAAATAGCTGACAGACACACTATCAAGCTTATCAAAAACCGCTGACAAAGGCATTGTCAGCTCTCCCGATTTGCATACAAAATTGGCAAGTCGATTGTCCATGAAACGGAAACAGTGAGTTTTGGATTAAACAAGTGGACAAAAATGGTTTTGATACCTTGGCACATTAGCTGAGGGTACTGGCGGCCTCAAGTAACACATTCAACTTGTCTAATCTCTGTTTCTTGTTCTGTCTAATCTCCATGAGCTTTGCTTTGGCAGCTTGCTTATTTCTTTTCTTATTGAGGCTTGCAGGCTTCTTCTCAGACTTTGTAGGCTTTTTCTTAGACTTTGCAGGTTCCTTGTTGATGATTAAGTCTTTGAGAGGCACATCATCTATATCAATGACTTGTTTAGCTAACTTTGGGTTGCTTCTAAGCTTGATTTTGTACTGCAGTTTGTTTGTTGGCCTAGTGTGCCTATTGCCCTGTCTGAGAATCTTAGGTGCTGGTTCATTTTTCGCTTCTTCTATCACTGGCTTTTTTCCCCTCAAATCTCTAGGTGTAGTTTTGTCTGCAGGAGAGGTTTCTAAGGGTAGAGTTGAAAAACTAGCAGAACCACTGTATGTTCCTGGACTTCCCAACAATGTAGGCTTTGGCTTATGAAGCTGAGCACTCCTCCTTGGATAAACATTGGAAATTTTTGGGGCAGCTGAGGTGGATGGAGTTTTTGAGTTTTCATACATGATAGGAGTCCGAATAGGTGTTGATTTGAGGTAGTATCGGATGTGCTCTAGCCACGAAAATTGGTGGAGAGGCTAAGGCACATCAGATCTCCAATACCCAGAAAGGGTTTGGGCAGATGCTAAACAATTTGGGAAATATTAAAATAATTAATATTTTTAATGGAGTCCCTAAGTCTAAACTTAGGGAAAATAAAATATTAATGTGAATTAATATAAAACTGTGTTAGAGTGGTTCAAAAGTCATGGATCAAGCCAGATTTAATCTTAGTTGTTGATTAGGGACTTAATCTCGACTGTTGATTTGAGGGTCACTTGGAGAAAACACCGAGTTGATCAAGATTTCAACTTTTTAGGGCAGGGTCTACTGCGGAAGTTGAGAGAGTGATCAGAGTTGCAGCTGAGGGGCAGTGAATACAGAAGTAGAGAGGCAAAGATAGTACCAGGGGGATCAACGCAGTAGCCGGGAGAGAGGGACGCAGAGCCAGCCAGAGGTTCACGTAGATCCAGCCAGGGCTCACGCAGAAGCAGCCAGAAGCTGCACAGTGCCTCAGAGAGCCAGCGTCGGTGACGCAGAGGCTCTAAGGGTTGATGCAGTGCCTCAAGAGGCTGATGCAGGCCAAGCCAGAGTGACGTTGGGCAGACATTGGGCCAGAAAGGACTACCATAGTCCCTAGAGGCTGACGTTGGGGTTTTTGTGGGGTAGATTGAAGCTGAGGAGCTGTCAGAGTGTTTATTTGGGGTTTCAACCAGAGCATCTGTCTTCGAAGGAGAGGTACTACTGCCGAGATTTTTCTCTGTTGGATGAGCCGGTTTTGGCACCCAAATTGTATTATGAAACTGCTTAATAATTAAAACCCTCAAATATTTGCACTGGTTTTCTCACATTTGTTTTTCTCGGGACATTAGTCCAGAAACAACGGTGTCACTTGTGTGCTTGTTTTGTTTCCTTCAGTTGATGATCTGTAATGTGTTGAGCATGTACTTGTATTTATTTTTAGTATTTACATGGTAAATAGCTTGTTAATTAATCAGAACAAGTAGGCAGAAATAAATCATAAAGTACATGAAGGGTTTCTAAAAGTTAGACTTAGAAATTCCAACATGGTATCAGAGGGTGGTTGCAGATCATAGGAGAACTGGGGACATCAGCCGAGCAGAGCAGCAGTAGCAGAAAACAGCTGTCCCGAGTGACAAAAGCTATTCCTAGCAGAGAAGCAACAAGGAAGGGGTGACGCAGGCAAGTCCCGAGTGAGAGAAGTTGTTCCTAGCAGAGAAGCAACAAGGAAGTGGTGACGCAGGCAAGTCTTGAGTGACAGAAGCTGTTCCTAGTAGAGAAGCAGCAAGGAAGGGGTGACACACTGCTTGCGTCATCAAGTTCGAGCCAATAAGAGGCAGCGCAGAGGCTGAGGGAGGCAAAGACAAGCTCATGCAAAGGCCAGGAGGACTGACGCAGTTGGCTGAGGAAGCTAATTTTGTTGGTGTCGGGATTGCGTAGAGCCTAGGAGCTCTAACCTTTAGTTTTGCTGGGGTTTAGGAGGCTGTGGGTAAGTTGCAAAGTGGAGTTGGTGGGGTACGATAGTCAAAACAGTACCTAATAGGGCAAGACCAAGGAGGAGGGAGTTGCTGCCAAGGATTTCTAGCCAAGAAATCCGAATCTGGTGCAGCTGCACTAGCGATCGGAGTGGGGGCATCTCGACAATGGCAGAAGGCTTTCTAGGAGGGAAATCGAGGCTCAGATGGAGTCACACCGAAAACTTCCAAGAGGGGAGTAGAGAAGCAGCGAAATGGCAGTGCACAGAGTAAGACCAGGACAGATTGGACGGAGCCTCAAACTTTGTAGTCTGGAAGGCCAAAATTTTATTTGTCCTTGACAAAAATCATGTCAAGCACTTCGTCTTGAAGACAATAGCGGTCCCAGTTGACTCGACTGATAACGACAAGTACAAGGATGCAATGGCGAGGGCTAAGAGTATCATCCTTGAAGGGGTCAAGGACCATATAGTACCACATATTGCCGAGAAGGAAACGACAAAGGAGATGTGGGAGGCCCTGACAAAGTTGTATGAGCATACTTCCGAGCAAAGGAAGATGCTTCTAGAAAGTCAGCTGCGGTCATACCAGATGTAGAAGGGAGAACAGATCAACACCTTCCTTGGTCGATTGAAGGAGATCTGGAATCAACTGACTTCCATAGGGGCCACGCCAGATCCAGAATTGATGGTGAGAACAACCTTGAATGCAGTCTCAGAAGACTGGGAGGTGTTTGTCCATAGCATATTAGGCAGGGCGACCCTTCCAGATTGGGAGGAACTATGGGCGGCTCTTCGCCAAGAAGAGATTAGGACGCTGACCAAGACGAGAAGTAGTGGCAAGGGGGTTAGAATCAAGAAGGAGGAGGAGGTGGATGCTGCCCTAGCATCTGAGGGAAAGTAGGAAAAGCGGAAGTAGAAGGACCTCTCCAAGGTCAAATGCTTCCACTGTGGGGAGCTGGGTCATTATGTGACCCAGTGTACGAGGAAGAAGAGCAAGGGAGAGGCCTTTGAGACCAAGGTTGCACCAGCAAGGGCAAAGAAGGAAGTGGAGACAGATGAGGACTATGCCGTGAGTGCTCACACGCCACTTGAGCGGAAGTGGGGAGACATCGAGCTATAGTTAGACGGACTACAGGCGATGAGGGGCAGGATCCTTGAGGTCCCTAGCCTCTTGGATTATACCTTGCTATGGGAGCCTCGATGAGGAGTAGCAACACTAGCAGATGTCAGTAGAGACAGATGCGGTTGGAGCGGAAGAGGGAGCTATAGTGCAGGATTCCCAGGAGAGCGTGAGGTAGCCGTGCGAGAAGCACAGGAGTGTTGCATTAGTGCAGGATGGCATAGAGAGGTGTGCAACGATGCGAGATGCATGGAGTAGTTGCAGTGGCACAAAGGTCAGAGAGGGAGCACTTGTCAGCGACAGAGGGAGTGTCAACATCGTGGGTGTCTCTAGCCTGACAGAGATGTCAGATTTGGGAGATCAGTTACTTACTTCTTAGTAACTGAGTTGCAGTGCAGCAGTTAGTAGTGGCAGTACTATGGGCAGCACGATGCAGCAGGATGAGAGGGAGCTATCGTACAGATGCAGCAGTGGCAGTGGCAGTGGCAGGGCCATGTGTAGCAGTACGAGATGCAACAATGTTGATGATGGGCAGGAGGCCTAACATCAGCACAGGGACCGATGCCGGATGATTGGGGTGATATTTAGTGAGGAGTATTACTAGAGCACGATCCATGCTAAGAGGGAGTGTTGATTTGAGGTAGCATTATATGTACTCTAGCCACGAAAATTGGTGGAGAGGCTAAGGCACATGAAATCTCCAATACCCAGAAAGGGTTTGGGGAGATTCTAAACAATTTGGGAATTAATATTTTTAATGGAGTTCCTAAGTCTAAACTTAGGGAAATAAATAATTAACGTGACTTAATGTCGGCCTTTGTTAAATTGGCAACTAGGGCCAAACTCCATGTGGGTCAGCTTATTTATGGCAGCTGATATTTTTATTGGATCCCTCTCATTGAGAGGTGTAGGATTGATCTAAAGATCATCTGGTTCCGATAAGTATTTATGGAGATATGAATTAATTTTGATTATGGAATTATTATCAAGCCGACCAGCGACTTGAGTAGGCTCAGAAGCCCAATAGACATGTCTATTCATCATCTTCGTTTTAGTATAAATAGAAGAGGATTTAAAGTCATTTGTACTCACATACTCTTCATGTG